>CM026387.1:1060425-1108805 GCA_014843695.1 Archivesica marissinica
GGGATACCCTTACATGTGGGGTTACTAGGAATACAGGTGGTTTATGCCTGGGATACCCGTACATGTGGGGTTACTAGGAATACAGGTGGTTTATGCCTGGGATACCCGTACATGTGGGGTTACTAGGAATACAGGTGGTTTATGCCTGGGATACCCTTACATGTGGGGTTACTAGGAATACAGGTGGTTTATGCCTGGGATATCCGTACATGTGGGGTTACTAGGAATACAGGTGGTTTATGCCCGGGATACCCGTACATGTGGGGTTACTAGGAATACAGGTGGTTTATGCCTTGGATACCCGTACATGTGGGGTTACTAGGAATACAGGTGGCTTATGCCTGGGATACCCGTACATGTGGGGTTACTAGGAATACAGGTGGTTTATGCCTGGGATACCCATACATGTGGGATTACTAGGAATACAGGTGGTTTATGCCTGGGATACCCATACATGTGGGGTTACTAGGAATACAGGTAGTTTATGCCTGGGATACCCTTACATGTGGGGTTACTAGCAATGCAGGTAGTTGGAGTATGCCTGGGATACCCTTACATGTGGGGTTACTAGCAATGCAGGTTGTTGGAGTATGCCCGGGATACCCTTACATGTGGGGTTACTAGCAATGCAGGTGGTTGGAGTATGCCTGGGATACCCTTACATGTGGGGTTACTAGCAATGCAGGTTGTTGGAGTATGCCCGGGATACCCTTACATGTGGGGTTACTAGGAATACAGGTAGTTTATGCCTGGGATACCCTTACATGTGGGGTTACAAGCAATGCAGGTTGTTGGAGTATGCCCGGGATACCCTTACATGTGAGGTTACTAGCAATGCAGGTGGTTGGAGTATGCCCAGGATACCCTTACCTGATGCCATTACCAATACGACATACATTGACATTGTAGTAGCCAAACCAATGTTCATAATAAAGACCAGAATCTCATGTAGTTCCAGTAATATCTATGGAAGTGGGATAGATATAGCAACAACTTATCCACTGCATGATAGCTAAATGGTTGACGTTTGTATGGAGATATAACAGTATATTAACCTAAATCTCTATGTAGTCCCAGTAATATCTATGAAGGTGGGATAGATATGGTGACCGCTTATCCACTTCATGATAGCTAAATTGCTGTCGTTGTATGGAGATATAACAGTATATTAACCTAAATCTCTATGTAGTCCCAGTAATATCTATGGAGGTGGGATAGATATGGCGACTACTTATCCACTACATGATAGCTAAATGGCAGTCGTTTGTATGGAGATATAATAGTATATTAGCCTAAATCTCGTGTTGTCCCAGTAATATCTATGGAGGTGGGATAGATATGGCGACTACTTATCCACTGCATGATAGTTAAATGGCTGTCATTTGTATGGAGATATAATAGTATATTAACCTTAATCTCTATGAAGGAAAGGGTTAATTCGTCAATAATTCGAATTTGTATAATACATAACAGAAATACCCAGGCATTGTATTATTTTGTAAAGTGCTTTGTGATTGGACACTGTTTTACATTCAGCTGATCAAAGTACGAAGTATGCAATACTAAGCTCATTTGGTTCATACTTCAAGTTGGCACCCTACAGTAGTGCTATGATTCCTGTGCTGTGGAAAAACAAAGTGTCAGTTGTCTGACAGAACTTCTTAATGGGTGATAACTCATGATCTACTTGCAAATGCTGAAAGTATGGGTTTTGCAACTACTGCAACATGCACTATCACAAATACAGTGAGTGTAATAATAAAATGTTACCCCACCCATCAAATCTAGGAACAGACGGATATGTAGTCCAGTGGTAACACGCTGGACTGGTAATCCAGGGATCGCAGGTTCGATCCCCCGTCTGACCCTAATAAAATTAACAGTCTTTCAGTTGGGACGTTAAACCGAGGTCTCGTGTTGGTGCTTTACACCGTGCACGTAAAGGAACCAGAGGAGATTCTGGAATGGGTCTCTGTCTGTATCATGCACTATCCTCCAAAATCTAAAATAACTAATCTCTTCAGGAGGCGTTGCTCATATGGGCAACCGGTAGCGACGATAAATAAACGTAAACTAAAAAAAAAAAAAAATCTAGAAAAGAATTGTTTTTATTTTGTTGATTTCTACATACTAAATCTATGCAAGAGGAGTGTGTGTAGTTATACACTATGTATATATGATAAACTTCTACATTTACATACAAGAAGAGTGTGTGTAGTTATACACTATGTATATATGATAAACTTCTACATTTACATACAAGAAGAGTGTGTGTAGTTATACACTATGTATATATGATAAATTCTACATTTACATACAAGAAGAGTGTGTGTAGTTATACACTATGTATATATGATATTTGGTGTGTGTGTTTTTGTTTTGTAACTTCTACATTTACATGCAAGAAGAGTGTGTGTAGTTATACACTATGTATATATGATAAACTTCTACATTTACATGCAAGAAGAGTGTGTGTAGTTATACACTATGTATATATGATAAACTTCTACATTTACATGCAAGAAGAGTGTGTGTAGTTATACACTATGTATATATGATAAACTTCTACATTTACATACAAGAAGAGTGTGTGTAGTTATACACTATGTATATATGATAAACTTCTACATTTACATACAAGAAGAGTGTGTGTAGTTATACACTATGTATATATGATAAACTTCTACATTTACATACAAGAAGAGTGTGTGTAGTTATACACTATGTATATATGATAAACTTCTACATTTACATACAAGAAGAGTGTGTGTAGTTATACACTATGTATATATGATAAACTTCTACATTTACATACAAGAAGAGTGTGTGTAGTTATACACTATGTATATATGATAAACTTCTACATTTACATACAAGAAGAGTGTGTGTAGTTATACACTATGTATATATGATAAACTTCTACATTTACATACAAGAAGAGTGTGTGTAGTTATACACTATGTATATATGATAAACTTCTACATTTACATGCAAGAAGAGTGTGTGTAGTTATACACTATGTATATATGATAAACTTCTACATTTACATGCAAGAAGAGTGTGTGTAGTTATACACTATGTATATATGATAAACTTCTACATTTACATACAAGAGGAGTGTGTGTAGTTATACACTATGTATATATGATAAACTTCTACATTTACATACAAGAAGAGTGTGTGTAGTTATACACTATGTATATATGATAAACTTCTACATTTACATACAAGAAGAGTGTGTGTAGTTATACACTATGTATATATGATAAACTTCTACATTTACATACAAGAGGAGTGTGTGTAGTTATACACTATGTATATATGATAAACTTCTACATTTACATACAAGAGGAGTGTGTGTAGTTATACACTATGTATATATGATAAACTTCTACATTTACATGGGTGTGTGTGTTTTATGTATATATGATAAACTTCTACATTTACATACAAGAAGAGTGTGTGTAGTTATACACTATGTATATATGATAAACTTCTAAATTTACATACAAGAAGAGTGTGTGTAGTTATACACTATGTATATATGATAAACTTCTACATTTACATACAAGAAGAGTGTGTGTAGTTATACACTATGTATATATGATAAACTTCTACATTTACATACAAGAAGAGTGTGTGTAGTTATACACTATGTATATATGATAAACTTCTACATTTACATGCAAGAGGAGTGTGTGTAGTTATACACTATGTATATATGATAAACTTCTACATTTACATACAAGAAGAGTGTGTGTAGTTATACACTATGTATATATGATAAACTTCTACATTTACATGCAAGAAGAGTGTGTGTAGTTATACACTATGTATATATGATAAACTTCTACATTTACATACAAGAAGAGTGTGTGTAGTTATACACTATGTATATATGATAAACTTCTACATTTACATACAAGAAGAGTGTGTGTAGTTATACACTATGTATATATGATAAACTTCTACATTTACATACAAGAAGAGTGTGTGTAGTTATACACTATGTATATATGATAAACTTCTACATTTACATACAAGAAGAGTGTGTGTAGTTATACACTATGTATATATGATAAACTTCTACATTTACATACAAGAAGAGTGTGTGTAGTTATACACTATGTATATATGATAAACTTCTACATTTACATACAAGAAGAGTGTGTGTAGTTATACACTATGTATATATGATAAACTTCTACATTTACATACAAGAAGAGTGTGTGTAGTTATACACTATGTATATATGATAAACTTCTACATTTACATACAAGAAGAGTGTGTGTAGTTATACACTATGTATATATGATAAACTTCTACATTTACATACAAGAAGAGTGTGTGTAGTTATACACTATGTATATATGATAAACTTCTACATTTACATACAAGAAGAGTGTGTGTAGTTATACACTATGTATATATGATAAACTTCTACATTTACATACAAGAAGAGTGTGTGTAGTTATACACTATGTATATATGATAAACTTCTACATTTACATGCAAGAAGAGTGTGTGTAGTTATACACTATGTATATATGATAAACTTCTACATTTACATGCAAGAAGAGTGTGTGTAGTTATACACTATGTATATATGATAAACTTCTACATTTACATGCAAGAAGAGTGTGTGTAGTTATACACTATGTATATATGATAAACTTCTACATTTACATTACAAGAAGAGTGTGTGTAGTTATACACTATGTATATATGATAAACTTCTACATTTACATGCAAGAAGAGTGTGTGTAGTTATACACTATGTATATATGATAAACTTCTACATTTACATGCAAGAAGAGTGTGTGTAGTTATACACTATGTATATATGATAAACTTCTACATTTACATACAAGAAGAGTGTGTGTAGTTATACACTATGTATATATGATAAACTTCTACATTTACATACAAGAAGAGTGTGTGTAGTTATACACTATGTATATATGATAAACTTCTACATTTACATACAAGAAGAGTGTGTGTAGTTATACACTATGTATATATGATAAACTTCTACATTTACATACAAGAAGAGTGTGTGTAGTTATACACTATGTATATATGATAAACTTCTACATTTACATACAAGAAGAGTGTGTGTAGTTATACACTATGTATATATGATAAACTTCTACATTTACATGCAAGAGGAGTGTGTGTTATACAATATGTATGCATGATAAACTTCTACATTTACATACAAGAAGAGTGTGTGTTATACAATATGTATATATGACAAACTTCTACATTTACATACAAGAAGAGTGTGTGTTATACAATATGTATATATGACAAACTTCTACATTTACATACAAGAAGAGTGTGTGTTATACAATATGTATATATGACAAACTTCTACATTTACATACAAGAAGAGTGTGTGTTATACAATATGTATATATGACAAACTTCTACATTTACATACAAGAAGAGTGTGTGTTATACAATATGTATATATGACAAACTTCTACATTTACATACAAGAAGAGTGTGTGTTATACAATATGTATATATGACAAACTTCTACATTTACATACAAGAAGAGTGTGTGTTATACAATATGTATATATGACAAACTTCTACATTTACATACAAGAAGAGTGTGTGTTATACAATATGTATATATGACAAACTTCTACATTTACATACAAGAAGAGTGTGTGTTATACAATATGTATATATGACAAACTTCTACATTTACATACAAGAAGAGTGTGTGTTATACAATATGTATATATGACAAACTTCTACATTTACATGTATCAGTGGTGATATGTTGTGATTTCTTTATTGAACATTTTAATGTTACCAAATGTTGCATTGCCTAAGACAGCAAATTTACAATACATTCTATGCATTGCCTAAGACAGCAAATTTACAATACATTCTATGCATTGCCTAAGACAGCAAATTTACAATACATTCTATCACTTCTCCCAATTAAAGTACAGATTATAATTACAAGTCACCTGACTCTTGTTATCCAAAGTAAAACAAATTTGTTTACAACACCTGTCCAAACACTTGCCATTTAATATCAGCATTGCAATGGACTGATGCAACTAGTGTTAGTTGTACCCAGGACACCCTGCCAAACAGTCTTCAATCATCATTATATATCATTAATGGTAATTATTTATCACTTAGTGTAATTGACTGATGCTATTTTCTATGTAAAAAGATCAACTTAATTATTCATAACACACATTACTTGTACACACATACACTGAATCAAGTTTCAATATTATACATATATATATTATATATATTGGACAGTGCAACCAATGTAATGTGACCACCCATTGGACAGGACAGTGCAAACATTGTAATGTGACCACCCATTGGACTGGACAGTGTAACCAATGTAATGTGACCACCCATTGGACGGGACAGTGCAACCATTGTAATGTGACCACCCATTGGACTGGACAATGCAACCATTGTAATGTGACCACCCATTGGACTGGACAGTGCAACCATTGTAATGTGACCACCCATTGGACGGGACAGTGCAACCAATGTAATGTGACCACCCATTGGACGGGACAGTGCAACCAATGTAATGTGACCACCCATTGGACGGGACAGTGCAAACATTGTAATGTGACCACCCATTGGACGGGACAGTGCAACCAATGTAATGTGACCACCCATTGGACGGGACAGTGCAACCATTGTAATGTGACCACCCATTGGACTGGACAGTGCAACCATTGTAATGTGACCACCCATTGGACGGGACAGTGCAACCAATGTAATGTGACCACCCATTGGACGGGACAGTGCAACCAATGTAATGTGACCACCCATTGGACGGGACAGTGCAAACATTGTAATGTGACCACCCATTGGATGGGACAGTGCAAACATTGTAATGTGACCACCCATTGGACGGGACAGTGCAACCATTGTAATGTGACCACCCATTGGACGGGACAGTGCAAACATTGTAATGTGACCATCCATTGGACGGGACAGTGCAAACATAGTAATGTGACCACCCATTGGACGGGACAGTGCAACCATTGTAATGTGACCACCCATTGGAAAGGACAGTGCAACCAATGTAATGTGACCACCCATTGGACTGGACAGTGCAACCATTGTAATGTGACCACCCATTGGACTGGACAGTGCAACCATTGTAATGTGACCACCCATTGGACTGGACAGTGCAACCATTGTAATGTGACCACCCATTGGACGGGACAGTGCAACCAATGTAATGTGACCACCCATTGGACGGGACAGTGCAACCAATGTAATGTGACCACCCATTGGACGGGACAGTGCAAACATTGTAATGTGACCACCCATTGGACGGGACAGTGCAACCAATGTAATGTGACCACCCATTGGACTGGACAGTGTAACCAATGTAATGTGACCAGCCATTGGACGGGACAATGAAATGTGATCACCCACGGGACGGGACAGTGCAACCATTGTAATGTGACCACCCATTGGACTGGACAGTGTAATGTGACCACCCATTGGACTGGACAGTGTAATGTGACCACCCATTGGACGGGACAGTGCAACCATTGTAATGTGACCACCCATTGGACGGGACAGTGCAACCATTGTAATGTGACCACCCATTGGACTGGACAGTGTAATGTGACCACCCATTGGACTGGACAGTGCAACCATTGTAATGTGACCACCCATTGGACGGGACAATGCAACCATTGTAATGTGACCACCCATTGGACTGGACAGTGTAATGTGACCACCCATTGGACGGGACAATGCAACCATTGTAATGTGACCACCCATTGGACTGGACAGTGTAATGTGACCACCCATTGGACTGGATAGTGCAACCATTGTAATGTGACCACACATTGGACAGGACAGTGCAACCATTGTAATGTGACCACCCATTGGACTGGACAGTGCAACCAATGTAATGTGACCACCCATTGGATGGGACAGTGCAACCAATGTAATGTGACCACCCACTGGACGGGACAGTGCAATCAATGTAATGTGACCACCCACTGGACGGGACAATGCAACCATTGTAATGTGACCACCCATTGGACTGGACAGTGCAACCAATGTAATGTGACCACCCATTGGACTGGACAGTGCAACCATTGTAATGTGACCACCCATTGGACTGGACAGTGCAACCAATGTAATGTGACCACCCATTGGACTGGACAGTGCAACCATTGTAATGTGACCACCCATTGGACGGGACAGTGCAACCATTGTAATGTGACCATCCATTGGACGGGACAGTGCAACCATTGTAATGTGACCACCCATTGGACTGGACAGTGCAACCAATGTAATGTGACCACCCATTGGACTGGACAGTGTAATGTGACCACCCATTGGACTGGACAGTGCAACCATTGTAATGTGACCACCCATTGGACGGGACAGTGCAACCAATGTAATGTGACCATCCATTGGACGGGACAGTGCAACCATTGTAATGTGACCACCCATTGGACGGGACAGTGCAACCATTGTAATGTGACCACCCATTGGACAGGACAGTGCAACCAATGTAATGTGACCACCCATTGGACTGGACAGTGCAACAATTGTAATGTGACCACCCATTGGACAGGGCAGTGCAACCAATGTAATGTGACCATCCATTGGACTGGACAGTGCAACAATTGTAATGTGACCACCCATTGGACAGGACAGTGTAATGTGACCACCCATTGGACTGGACAGTGCAACCAATGTAATGTGACCACCCATTGGACGGGACAGTGCAACCATTGTAATGTGACCACCCATTGGACGGGACAGTGCAACCAATGTAATGTGACCACCCATTTGACGGGACAGTGCAACCATTGTAATGTGACCACCCATTGGACGGGACAGTGCAACCAGTGTAATGTGACCACCCATTGGACTGGACAGTGCAACCATTGTAATGTGACCACCCATTGGACTGGACAGTGCAACCAATGTAATGTGACCACCCATTGGACTGGACAGTGTAATGTGACCACCCATTGGACGGGACAGTGCAACCAATGTAATGTGACCACCCATTGGACGGGACAGTGCAACCAATGTAATGTGACCACCCATTGGACGGGACAGTGCAACCAATGTAATGTGACCACCCATTGGACTGGACAGTGCAACCATTGTAATGTGACCACCCATTGGACAGGACAGTGCAACCAATGTAATGTGACCACCCATTGGACTGGACAGTGCAACCATTGTAATGTGACCACCCATTGGACGGGACAGTGCAACCATTGTAATGTGACCACCCATTGGACAGGACAGTGCAACCAATGTAATGTGACCACCCATTGGACTGGACAGTGCAACCATTGTAATGTGACCACCCATTGGACTGGACAGTGCAACCATTGTAATGTGACCACCCATTGGACGGGACAGTGCAACCAATGTAATGTGACCACCCATTGGACGGGACAGTGCAAACATTGTAATGTGACCACCCATTGGACGGGACAGTGCAACCAATGTAATGTGACCACCCATTGGACAGGACAGTGCAACCAATGTAATGTGACCACCCATTGGACTGGACAACCATTGTAATGTGACCACCCATTGGACACATTGTAATGTGACCACCCATTGGACGGGACAGTGCAACCAATGTAATGTGACCACCCATTGGACAGGACAGTGCAACCAATGTAATGTGACCACCCATTGGACTGGACAACCATTGTAATGTGACCACCCATTGGACAGGACAGTGCAACCATTGTAATGTGGCCACCCATTGGACAGGACAGTGCAACCAATGTAATGTGACCACCCATTGGACTGGACAGTGCAACCATTGTAATGTGACCACCCATTGGACAGGACAGTGCAACCATTGTAATGTGACCACCCATTGGACTGGACAGTGTAATGTGACCACCCATTGGACTGGATAGTGCAACCATTGTAATGTGACCACCCATTGGACAGGACAGTGCAAACATTGTAATGTGACAACCCATTGGACGGGACAGTGCAACCATTGTAATGTGACCACCCATTGGACTGGGAATAAGTGGAATAAGTTACACTGATAATGGTTTGAAGGGAGATGACAGTGGTGTGATTATGACTGGTTTAGTGGCATGTGGTGGACGGGCTTGACTGTATATCATTATGTCCTTGTAAAAATGCTAGTTTTAACCTTTACCACATAACTAGTGCTCATTCTAGTATTTTTTCTACTGGTTCATTTATAATTTTATAATTTATACAAATTTATTTTAGCTTGATTGTGAAACAAGTTCTTATAACATAGCGATCCAGTCAATCATAGCGGTCCAGTCACCACAGTCAATCATAGCGGTCCAGAGGTCCAGTAAATCATAGCGGTCCAGTCAAACATAGAAGTCCAGTCAATCATAGCGGTCCAGTCAATCATAGAGGTCCAGTCAAACATAGAGGTCCAGTCAATCATAGTGATCCAGTCAATCATAGCGGTCCAGTCAATCATAGCGGTCCAGTCAAACATAGCGGTCCAGTCAAACATAGAGGTCTAGTCAATCATAGCGGTCCAGTCAACCATAGTGGTCCAGTCAATCATAGCGGTCCAGTCAATCATAGCGGTCCAGTCAAACATAGCGGTCCAGTCAAACATAGAGGTCTAGTCAATCATAGCGGTCCAGTCAATCATAGCGGTCCAGTCAATCATAGCGGTCCAGTCAAACATAGCGGTCCAGTCAAACATAGAGGTCCAGTCAATCATAGCGGTCCAGTAGTGGTCCAGTCAATCATAGCAGTCTAGTCAATCATAGCGGTCCAGTCAATCACAGAGGTCCAGTCAATCATAGCAGTCCAGTCAATCATAGCAGTCCAGTCAATCATAGCGGTCCAGTAGTGGTCCAGTCAATCATAGCGGTCCAGTCAATCATAGCGATCCAGTCAATCATAGCAGTCCAGTAGCGGTCCAGTCAATCATAGCAGTCCAGTCAATCATAGCGGTCCAGTCAATCATAGCAGTCCAGTCAATCATAGCAGTCCAGTCAATCATAGCGGTCCAGTAGTGGTCCAGTCAATCATAGCGGTCCAGTCAATCATAGCGATCCAGTCAATCATAGCGATCCAGTCAATCATAGCGGTCCAGTCAATCACAGTCAAACATAGAGGTCCAGTCAATCATAGCGGTCCAGTCAATCATAGCGGTCCAGTCAATCACAGTCAAACATAGAGGTCCAGTCAATCATAGCGGTCCAGTCAAACATAGAAGTCCAGTCAATCATAGCAGTCCAGTCAAACATAGCGGTCCAGTCAATCACAGTCAATCATAGCGATCCAGTCAATCATAGCGGTCCAGTCAATCATAGCGGTCCAGTCAATCATAGCGGTCCAGTCAATCATAGCGATCCAGTCAATCATAGCGGTCCAGTCAATCATAGCGATCCAGTCAATCATAGCGATCCAGTCAATCATAGCGGTCCAGTCAATCATAGCGGTCCAGTCAATCATAGTGATCCAGTCAATCATAGCGGTCCAGTCAATCATAGCAGTCCAGTCAATCATAGCGGGCCAGTCAAACATAGCGGTCCAGTCAAACATAGAGGTCCAGTCAATCATAGCGGTCCAGTCAATCATAGCGGTCTAGTCAATCATAGCGATCCAGTCAATCATAGCGGTCCAGTCAATCATAGCGGTCCAGTCAAACATAGAGGTCCAGTCAATCATAGAGGTCCAGTCAATCATAGCGGTCCAGTCAATCACAGTCAATCATAGCGGTCCAGTCAATCATAGCGGTCCAGTAGTGGTCCAGTCAATCATAGCGGTCCAGTCAAACATAGAGGTCCAGTCAATCATAGCGATCCAGTCAATCATAGCGGTCCAGTCAATCATAGCGGTCCAGTCAATCATAGCGGTCCAGTCAATCATAGAGGTCCAGTCAATCATAGAGGTCCAGTCAATCATAGCGGTCCAGTCAATCATAGCGGTCCAGTCAATCATAGCGGTCCAGTCAATCATAGCGGTCCAGTAGTGGTCCAGTCAATCATAGCGATCCAGTCAATCATAACGGTCCAGTCAATCATAGCAGTCCAGTCAATCATAGCGGTCCAGTCAATCATAGCGGTCCAGTAGTGGTCCAGTCAATCATAGCGATCCAGTCAATCATAGCGGTCCAGTCAATCATAGCGGTCCAGTCAATCATAGAGGTCCAGTCAATCATAGCGATCCAGTCAATCATAGCGGTCCAGTCAATCATAGCGGTCCAGTCAAACATAGCAGTCCAGTCAATCATAGCGGTTTAGTCAATCATAGCGATCCAGTCAATCATAGTGGTCCAGTCAATCATAGCGGTCCAGTTCCAGTCAATCATAGCGGTCCAGTCAATCATAGCGGTCCAGGCAATCATAGCGGTCCAGGCAATCATAGCGGTCCAGTAGTGGTCCAGTCAATCATAGTGGTCCAGTAGTTGTCCAGTCAATCATAGCGGTCCAGGCAATCATAGCGGTCCAGTCAATCATAGCAGTCCAGTCAATCATAGCGGTCCAGTCAATCATAGCGATCCAATCAATCACAGCGGTCCAGTCAATCATAGCGGTCCAGTCAATCATAGTGGTCCAGTAGAGGTCCAGTCAATCATAGCGGTCCAGTCAATCATAGCGGTCCAGTCAATCATAGCGGTCCAGTAGTGGTCCAGTCAATCATAGCGGTCCAGTCAATCATAGCGGTCCAGTAGTGGTCCAGTCAATCATAGCGGTCCAGTCAATCATAGCGGTCCAGTCAAACATAGCGGTCCAGTAGTGGTTCAGTCAATCATAGCGGTCCAGTCAATCATAGCGGTCCAGTAGTGGTCCAGTCAATCATAGCGGTCCAGTCAATCACAGAGGTCCAGTCAATCATAGCGGTCCAGTCAATCATAGCGGTCCAGTCAATCACAGAGGTCCAGTCAATCATAGCGGTCCAGGGTTAAGTCAACAATTGGGTGGTTTTTAGAGCATTTGGAAGTTGTGAATAGAACTACATTCTTCAATTAATTCCATTATTGAAGTCATTAACACTCTAGAAAATCATTGGTTATTCTCATGGCTTGACCTAGACGTCGATTGATTCCACGGGGACTGGATTGTTTCCACGAGGACGAGGAATGGATTGTTTCCACGAGGAATGGATTGTTTCCACGAGGAATGGATTGTTTCCCCGGGGACGAGGAATGGATTGTTTCCACGAGGAATGGATTGTTTCCCCGAGGACGAGGAATGAATTGTTTCCATGGATTGTTTCCATGAGGAATGAATGAGGAATGGATTGTTTCCACGAGGAATGAATGAGGAATGGATTGTTTCCACGAGGAATGGATTGTTTCCATGGATTGATTCCATGCGGAATGAATTGTTTCCATGGATTTTTTCCACGGGGAATGGATTGATTCCACGAGGAATGGATTGTTTCCACGAGGAATGGATTGTTTCCACGAGGAATGGATTGTTTCCACGAGGAATGGATTGATTCCACGAGGAATGGATTGTTTCAATGAGGAATGGATTGTTTCCACGGGGAATGGGTTGTTTCCATGGATTGATTCCACGAGGAATGAATTGTTTCCACGAGGAATGGATTGTTTCCACGAGGAATGGATTGTTTCCACGAGGAATGGATTGTTTCCACGAGGAATGGATTGTTTCCACGAGGAATGAATTGTTTCCATGAGGAATGGATTGTTTCCACGAGGAATGAATTGTTTCCACGAGGAATGGATTGTTTCCACGAGGAATGAATTGTTTCCACGAGGAATGGATTGTTTCCACGAGGAATAAGGTCTCAAGATTTTGTTGTGTTTCGTGGAAGGCACTGTAAGCGAGGGACCAAAGTCAATTGGTAACCAGATGTGTACCCATCACATGTTACAGATGTGTACCCATCACATGTTACAGATGTGTACCCATCACATGTTACAGATGTGTACCCACATGTTACATATGTGTACCCATCACATGTTACAGATGTGTACCCATCACATACTACAGATGTGTACCCATCACATGTTACAGATGTGTACCCACATGTTACAGATGTGTACCCATCACATGTTACAGATGTGTACCCATCACATGTTACAGATGTGTACCCATCACATGTTACAGATGTTTTAAAGTTTAAATGTTGATCAAAGCATCTGTGCACTAAATGTCTAATGTCTAAATTAAGTGAATGTTGATTTTAAATGGTTTTGTTGGTTAATGAATCCAGATAGTGTGTGCTTGCAACTGTTATTGGACCAGATAGCGTGTGCTTGCAACTGTTATTGGACCAGATAGTGTGTGCTTGCAGCTGTTATTGGACCAGATAGTGTGTGCTTGCAGCTGTTATTGGACCAGATAGTGTGTGCTTGCAGCTGTTATTGGACCAGATTGTGTGTGCTTGCAACTGTTATTGGACCAGATAGTGTGTGCTTGCAACTGTTATTGGACCAGATAGTGTGTGCTTGCAGCTGTTATTGGACCAGATAGTGTGTGCTTGCAACTGTTATTGGACCAGATAGTGTGTGCTTGCAGCTGTTATTGGACCAGATTGTGTGTGCTTGCAGCTGTTATTGGACCAGATTGTGTGTGCTTGCAGCTGTTATTCGACTAGGAAGCTCCACCATGCCCATCCGAGCATTATTTCAGGCAACTGGATAGAACCACCAACCTTTCGCAAGACAGCTGGATAGCTTCTCACACGACATTCCCTGTGGGATTTGAGCGGTGAGGGGCAAGTGATTTCAAGTCAACGACCGTACCCACTCGGAAACCCCATAGAGTTATTAGTTAAAGTTGTTAGAACTTGTTTCGCAATTGAGCTAAACTAACATTCATAAATGCTATACCTAAATCTGACAGCATCTTGGGTGTTGAAGCCTTGGAGCTGTTACTACCCCCTCCTGTGTTAATCGGGTCAAGCGTTGGATCTTTATTCATGGGAACTTTATTGTCAATTGTTCGACTTTCAGCATCATCTACAGGATACCCCAGATGTTGTCTCATCTCCACTCCGCAAAATATCTCAACAAAGTCTTTATCTTCTTTTGCTGCAAAAAATGTAGCATTCCGGGTTAATTATGTCTACAGTCCAGTGTCTGTTAATGCTAGTTGACAACCAATGCCTTTAAATACCATGCTTTAAATACCATGCTTTAAATACCCATGCTTTAAATACCATGCTTTAAATACCCATGCTTTAAATACCCATGCTTTAAATACCCATGCTTTAAATACCATGCTTTAAATACCCATGCTTTAAATACCCATGCTTTAAATACCCATGCTTTAAATACCCATGCTTTAAATACCATGCTTTAAATACCCATGCTTTAAATACCCATGCTTTAAATACCCATGCTTTAAATACCATGCTTTAAATACCCATGCTTTAAATACCATGCTTTAAATACCCATGCTTTAAATACCCATGCTTTAAATACCATGCTTTAAATACCCATGCTTTAAATACCATGCTTTAAATACCCATGCTTTAAATACCCATGCTTTAAATACCATGCTTTAAATACCCATGCTTTAAATACCATGCTGTCCGATTAGCGCAGTTGTTAGCGAGCTCACTTCCCACCAATGCAACCCGGGTTCGATCCTCGGACCGGGAATTATGTGAGATGGTACGGTGGTCGCCAGATCAGACAGGTGAGTTTTCTCCTGGTGCTCTGGTTTCGTACCACACAAATGACCACATTTACGCTTTCATCCGCGCCAATGAGAGTGATTAATATAAGTTGTTAAAACTTGCTTCGCAATCGTTGTTTAAATACCGTGCCTTTAATATATGCTGATAAATGCCTTTAAATACCGACTGACCAGTGCCATTAATATATGCTGATAAATGCCTTTAAATACCAACTGACCAGTGCCATTAATATATGCTGATAAATACCAACTGACCAGTGCCTTTAATATATGCTGATAAATGCCTTTAAATACCGACTGACCAGTGCCATTAATATATGCTGATAAATGCCTTTAAATACCGACTGACCAGTGCCTTTAATATATGCTGATAAATGCCTTTAAATACCGACTGACCAGTGCCTTTAATATATGCTGACAACCATTGCCTTTAAATACCGACTGACCAGTGCCATTAATTTATGCTGACAACCATTGCCTTTAAATACCGACTGACCAGTGCCATTAATATATGCTGACAACCATTGCCTTTAAATACCGACTGACCAGTGCCATTAATATATGCTTACAACCATTGCCTTTAAATACCGACTGACCAGTGCCATTAATTTATACTGACAACCATTGCCTTTAAATATCGACTGACCAGTGCCATTAATATATGCTGACAACCATTGCCTTTAAATACCGACTGACCAGTGCCATTAATTTATACTGACAAGTATTGCCTTTAAATACCGACTGACCAGTGCCATTAATTTATACTGACAACCATTGCCTTTAAATACCGACTGACCAGTGCCATTAATTTATGCTGACAACCATTGCCTTTAAATACCAATTGACCAGTGCCATTAATTTATGCTGACAACCATTGCCTTTAAATACCGACTGACCAGTGCCATTAATTTATACTGACAACCATTGCCTTTAAATATCGACTGACCAGTGCCATTAATATATGCTGACAACCATTGCCTTAAAATACCGACTGACCAGTGCCATTAATTTATGCTGACAACCATTGCCTTTAAATACCGACTGACCAGTGCCATTAATATATGCTGACTGGCCTTAAAATGTATTGAATAAGTTACAACTGAATGTGTGTGTATGTTTTGCGTTTATTTATCGTCGCTGTCGGTTGCCCATATGAGCGACGCCTCCTGAAGAGATTTGTCATTTTGGAGGATAGTGCAATGATACAGACAGAGACCCATTCCAGAGTCCTCGGTTTCTAGTCCCATCTGAAAGACAGTTAATATTATTATGGTAGTCTTTCAATTAAAATTTCAATAAATTGCAGCTAAATTGAAGGAAAGAAACTATATAAGCTCTGCTTCTGTTTGAATCCTTTCCTATTCTTTGATTGTGTGTACATGTATTGTTTTGTGAATGTATATAGTGGAATAAATATGTTTAAACCAAAAGAATGTCACAAGTTCGACCCATGAGGTTCATATAGTGGCCACGATTTGGCTCCAATTAACAAAGACAGGTGATGACACGTTGCTCATAATTACATGCACTAAATTGATTAATGCTATGCACTCTATTTGACGGACAAGGCGGAGGAAATTTGCATATAATAATTATACCCTGTGAAAACAGACACGATTCCCAGCTTCACACTAAAAGTATGACTGTTCCATTGTCGGAACGTTTCTGTTTATTTCTCCATGCTATGTGATATCACGTAATTTGGGATCCCCAATACACAGCTGACATTTTGATACTGTGTAATTGCTCATATTATTGACACACAGGAGTTTAATTGTGCCAGAATTTGTCACGGATAATATGACAATGTACATAACGGTACGTGTAATACCACGTTGTTTGTTAAACTATGAAAAACACAGGAACGATAATCAGGACAGTAGTTTTCCAGAAGTGGAGCAAGTGGAACATCTGAATCCTGTGGAGAGTGTGGAGAATGTGTATATACATGTATGCGCCAGTCACATGACCGGATGAGAGGAAAATTATGTAGGGTAGGGTCCCGAAGTGACGACATGTAAGAGGTCATGTGGTTCCCAATATTCCAATACCCAATCAAATATTCCAATACTCAATCGAATATTCCAATACCCAATCAAATATTCCAATGCCCAAATCCAATATTCCAATACCCAATCCAATATTCCAATACCCAATCAAATATTCCAATATTCCAATACCCAATCAAATATTCCAATACCCAATCAAATATTCCAATATTCCAATACCCAATCAAATATTCCAATACCCAATCAAATATTCCAATACTCAATCGAATATTCCAATACCCAATCAAATATTCCAATACCCAATCAAATATTCCAATACCCAATCAAATATTCCAATATTCCAATCCCAATCAATATTCCAATACCCAATCAAATATTCCAATACTCAATCAAATATTCCAATACCCAATCAAATATTCCAATACCCAATCGAATATTCCAATACCCAATCGAATATTCCAATACCCAATCAAATATTCCAATACCCAATCGAATATTCCAATACCCAATCGAATACTCCAATACCCAATAAATATTCCAATACCCAATCGAATATTCCAATACCCAATCGAATATTCCAATACCCAATCAAATATTCCAATACCCAATCAAATATTCCAATACCCAATCGAATATTCCAATACCCAATAAAATATTCCAATACCCAATCGAATATTCCAATACCCAATCAAATATTCCAATACCCAATATTCCAATACCCAATCAAATATTCCAATACCCAATCAAATATTCCAATACCCAATCAAATATTCCAATATTCCAATACCCAATCGAATATTCCAATACCCAATCAAATATTCCAATACTCAATCAAATATTCCAATACCCAATCAAATATTCAATACTCAATATATTCCAATACCAATCAAATATTCCAATACCCAATCAAATATTCCAATACCCAATCAAATATTCCAATACCCAATCAAATATTCCAATACTCAATCAAATATTCCAATACCCAATCAAATATTCCAATACCCAATCGAATACTCCAATACCCAATCAAATATTCCAATATCCAATCAAATATTCCAATACCCAATATTCCAATACCCAATCAAATATTCCAATACCCAATATTCCAATACCCAATCAAATATTCCAATACCCAATACCCAATCAAATATTCCAATACCCAATCAAATATTCCAATACCCAATCGAATATTCCAATACCCAATCGAATATTCCAATACCCAATCAAATATTCCAATACCCAATCGAATATTCCAATACCCAATCGAATACTCCAATACCCAATAAAATATTCCAATACCCAATCGAATATTCCAATACCCAATCGAATATTCCAATACCCAATCAAATATTCCAATACCCAATCAAATATTCCAATACCCAATCGAATATTCCAATACCCAATCGAATATTCCAATACCCAATAAAATATTCCAATACCCAATCGAATATTCCAATACCCAATCAAATATTCCAATACCCAATATTCCAATACCCAATCAAATATTCCAATACCCAATCAAATATTCCAATACCCAATCGAATATTCCAATACCCAATCAAATATTCCAATACCCAATCAAATATTTCAATACTCAATCAAATATTCCAATACCCAATCAAATCTTCCAATACCCACTCGAATATTCCAATACCCAATCAAATATTCCAATACCCAATCAAATATTCCAATACACAATCAAATATTCCAATACCCAATCAAATATTCCAATACCCAATCAAATATTCCAATACTCAATCAAATATTCCAATACCCAATCAAATATTCCAATACCCAATCAAATATTCCAATACCCAATCGAATACTCCAATACCCAATCAAATATTCCAATACCCAATCAAATATTCCAATACCCAATCAAATATTCCAATACCCAATATTCCAATACCCAATCAAATATTCCAATACCCAATCAAATATTCCAATACCCAATCGAATATTCCAATATTCCAATCAAATATTCCAATACCCAATTGAATATTCCAATACCCAATCAAATATTCCAATATTCCAATACCCAATCAAATATTCCAATACCCAATCAAATATTCCAATACCCAATCAAATATTCCAATATTCCAATACTCAATCGAATATTCCAATACCCAATCGATTATTCCAATACCCAATCAAATATTCCAATACCCAATCAAATATTCCAATATTCCAATACCCAATCGAATATTCCAATACCCAATCGAATATTCCAATACCCAATTGATTATTCCAATACCCAATCAAATATTCCAATACCCAATCAAATATTCCAATACCCAATCAAATATTCCAATATTCCAATACCCAATCAAATATTCCAATATTCCAATACCCAATCAAATATTCCAATATTCCAATACCCAATCGAATATTCCAATACCCAATCAAATATTCCAATATTCCAATACCCAATCAAATATTCCAATACCCAATCGAATATTCCAATACCCAATAAAATATTCCAATACCCAATTGAATATTCCAATACCCAATCAAATATTCCAATACCCAATCAAATATTCCAATACCCAATCAAATATTCCAATACCCAATCAAATATTCCAATACCCAATCAAATATTACAATACCCAATCAAATATTCCAATACCCAATCAAATATTCCAATACCCAATCAAATATTCCAATATTCCAATCAAATATTCCAATACCCAATAAAATATTCCAATACCCAATCGAATATTCCAATACCCAATCAAATATTCCAATACCCAATCGAATATTCCAATACCCAATCAAATATTCCAATATCCAATCGAATATTCCAATACCCAATCAAATATTCCAATACCCAATAGAATATTCCAATACCCAATCAAATATTCCAATATTCCAATACCCAATCAAATATTCCAATACCCAATCGAATATTCCAATATCCAATCAAATATTCCAATACCCAATATTCCAATACCCAATCAAATATTCCAATACCCAATCAAATATTCCAATACTCAATCAAATATTCCAATACCCAATATTCCAATACCCAATCAAATATTCCAATACCCAATATTCCAATACCCAATCAAATATTCCAATACCCAATATTCCAATACCCAATCAAATATTCCAATACCCAATCAAATATTCCAATACCCAATCGAATATTCCAATACCCAATCGAATATTCCAATACCCAATCAAATATTCCAATACCCAATCGAATATTCCAATACCCAATCGAATACTCCAATACCCAATAAAATATTCCAATACCCAATCGAATATTCCAATACCCAATCGAATATTCCAATACCCAATCAAATATTCCAATACCCAATCAAATATTCCAATACCCAATCGAATATTCCAATACCCAATCGAATATTCCAATACCCAATAAAATATTCCAATACCCAATCGAATATTCCAATACCCAATCAAATATTCCAATACCCAATATTCCAATACCCAATCAAATATTCCAATACCCAATCAAATATTCCAATACCCAATCGAATATTCCAATACCCAATCAAATATTCCAATACCCAATCAAATATTTCAATACTCAATCAAATATTCCAATACCCAATCAAATATTCCAATACCCAATCGAATATTCCAATACCCAATCGAATATTCCAATACCCAATCAAATATTCCAATACCCAATCGAATATTCCAATACCCAATCGAATACTCCAATACCCAATAAAATATTCCAATACCCAATCGAATATTCCAATACCCAATCGAATATTCCAATACCCAATCAAATATTCCAATACCCAATCGAATATTCCAATACCCAATCGAATATTCCAATACCCAATAAAATATTCCAATACCCAATCGAATATTCCAATACCCAATCAAATATTCCAATACCCAATATTCCAATACCCAATCAAATATTCCAATACCCAATCAAATATTCCAATACCCAATCGAATATTCCAATACCCAATCAAATATTCCAATACCCAATCAAATATTTCAATACTCAATCAAATATTCCAATACCCAATCAAATATTCCAATACCCACTCGAATATTCCAATACCCAATCAAATATTCCAATACCCAATCAAATATTCCAATACACAATCAAATATTCCAATACCCAATCAAATATTCCAATACCCAATCAAATATTCCAATACTCAATCAAATATTCCAATACCCAATCAAATATTCCAATACCCAATCAAATATTCCAATACCCAATCGAATACTCCAATACCCAATCAAATATTCCAATACCCAATCAAATATTCCAATACCCAATCAAATATTCCAATACCCAATATTCCAATACCCAATCAAATATTCCAATACCCAATCAAATATTCCAATACTCAATCGAATATTCAAATATTCCAATCAAATATTCCAATACCCAATTGAATATTCCAATACCCAATCAAATATTCCAATATTCCAATACCCAATCAAATATTCCAATACCCAATCAAATATTCCAATATTCCAATACTCAATCGAATATTCCAATACCCAATCGATTATTCCAATACCCAATCAAATATTCCAATACCCAATCAAATATTCCAATATTCCAATACCCAATCGAATATTCCAATACCCAATCGAATATTCCAATACCCAATTGATTATTCCAATACCCAATCAAATATTCCAATACCCAATCAAATATTCCAATACCCAATCAAATATTCCAATATTCCAATACCCAATCAAATATTCCAATATTCCAATACCCAATCAAATATTCCAATATTCCAATACCCAATCGAATATTCCAATACCCAATCAAATATTCCAATATTCCAATACCCAATCGAATATTCCAATACCCAATAAAATATTCCAATACCCAATTGAATATTCCAATACCCAATCAAATATTCCAATACCCAATCAAATATTCCAATATTCCAATACCCAATCAAATATTCCAATACCCAATCAAATATTCCAATACCCAATCAAATATTCCAATACCCAATCAAATATTCCAATACCCAATCAAATATTCCAATACCCAATCAAATATTCCAATATTCCAATCAAATATTCCAATACCCAATAAAATATTCCAATACCCAATCGAATATTCCAATACCCAATCAAATATTCCAATACCCAATCGAATATTCCAATACCCAATCAAATATTCCAATATCCAATCGAATATTCCAATACCCAATCAAATATTCCAATACCCAATAGAATATTCCAATACCCAATCAAATATTCCAATATTCCAATACCCAATCAAATATTCCAATACCCAATCGAATATTCCAATACCCAATCAAATATTCCAATATCCAATCGAATATTCCAATACCCAATCAAATATTCCAATACCCAATAGAATATTCCAATACCCAATATTCCAATACCCAATCAAATATTCCAATATCCAATCGAATATTCCAATACCCAATCAAATATTCCAATACCCAATAGAATATTCCAATACCCAATCAAATATTCCAATATTCCAATACCAATCAAATATTCCAATACCCAATCAAATATTCCAATACCCAATCGAATATTCCAATACCCAATCAAATATTCCAATACCCAATCGAATATTCCAATACCCAATCAAATATTCCAATATCCAATCGAATATTCCAATACCCAATCAAATATTCCAATACCCAATAGAATATTCCAATACCCAATATTCCAATACCCAATCAAATATTCCAATACCCAATCGAATATTCCAATACCCAATCAAATATTCCAATACCCAATCAAATATTCCAATACCCAATCGAATATTCCAATACCCAATCGAATATTCCAATACCCAATCAAATATTCCAATACCCAATCGAATATTCCAATACCCAATTGAACACCGTTTTTGCCATTGGTTGCCGTCCCTAGTTTAAATACTTGCTTGATTGTTTGTTATAATATATAATGATTATTCACAATCTCAGTAACAATTCTATGCCAGCATCTGCACGGTTTGTTGGTTATTGTAATTGAGCAGATTGCTCATATAATTAAGAGGGAATACAGCCTGAGGGCTATGCAATTCTATGACAAGCTGACAAAGAATTTATATATGAAAGATTTTGTTCAGGGACTAGTGTATGCAAATAACAGAAATGTGCATTCAAGAGTTATTGGTACTGCGCGCTACATCGTGTAGAGTACCTATGTCATAGCGTCATGGTAATAAAAAACCTGTTTTGAACGCACATCTTTCCTTTAAAGGTGGATGCTAATGCACCATAAAAATAGTTAAAAAATTAATTTATGAATCAAAACGTGGAATATATTTCAATGAACATAATTATGTATTACCCTTCGCTTGTATCCAGATGTATCCCTGAGGTTTCGGTGATCTGTTGTTTAATGTCAATGTGACGGAGCGGACATCGCTATTGTAGATGTTTCTGAAGGCGTACAGCCCTGGATGACCGCACGTGATCTCCCTACGATGCCCCTCATCATCTCTATGGAAACAATGACACAGGTTTAAGTATGCATGTGTAGTATTCTGCTTAGCATAGTAAAGTTATGACTAGAATAGTATGTACCTTAATTAAAGATAACTTTGTGGGGTAAAGATTACCTGATGTTATACTGGTTTCCAGTTTCTGAACTACCTTGTCCTGGTTTCACTAGATTCCAGTTTCTGAACTACCCTTAATTCGATGTCCTGGTTGTACTGGTTTACAGCTTCTGAACTAACCTTAATTCGATGTCCTGGTTGCACTGGTTTACAGCTTCTGAACTAACCTTAATTCAATGTCCTGGTTGCACTGGTTTACAGCTTCTGAACTAACCTTAATTTAATGTTCTGGTTGCACTGGTTTACAGCTTCTGAACTAACCTTAATTCAATGTCCTGGTTGCACTGGTTTACAGCTTCTGAACTATCCTTAATTCAATGTCCTGGTTGCACTGGTTTACAGCTTCTGAACTAACCTTAATTCAATGTCCTGGTTTCACTAGATTCCAGTTTCTGAACTACCCTTAATTCAATGTCCTGGTTGTACTGGTTTACAGCTTCTGAACTAACCTTAATTCGATGTCCTGGTTGCACTGGTTTACAGCTTCTGAACTAACCTTAATTCAATGTCCTGGTTGCACTAGATTCCAGTTTCTGAACTACCCTTAATTCAATGTCCTGGTTGTACTGGTTTACAGCTTCTGAACTAACCTTAATTCGATGTCCTGGTTGCACTGGTTTACAGCTTCTCAACTAACCTTAATTCAATGTCCTGGTTGCACTGGTTTTCAGCTTCTGAACTAACCTTAATTCAATGTCCTGGTTGCACTGGTTTACAGCTTCTGAACTAACCTTAATTCAATGTCCTGGTTGCACTGGTTTACATCTTCTGAACTAACCTTAATTCAATGTCCTGGTTGCACTGGTTTACAGCTTCTGAACTAACCTTAATTCAATGTCCTGGTTGCACTGGTTTACATCTTCTGAACTAACCTTAATTCAATGTCCTGGTTGCACTGGTTTACAGCTTCTGAACTAACCTTAATTCAATGTCCTGGTTGCACTGGTTTACAGCTTCTGAACTAACCTTAATTCAATGTCCTAGTTGCACTGGTTTACAGCTTCTGAACTAACCTTAATTCAATGTCCTGGTTGCACTGGTTTACAGCTTCTGAACTAACCTTAATTCAATGTCCTGGTTGCACTGGTTTACATCTTCTGAACTAACCTTAATTCAATGTCCTGGTTGCACTGGTTTACAGCTTCTGAACTAACCTTAATTCAATGTCCTGGTTGCACTGGTTTACAGCTTCTGAACTAACCTTAATTCAATGTCCTGGTTGCACTGGTTTACAGCTTCTGAACTAACCTTAATTCAATGTCCTGGTTGCACTGGTTTACATCTTCTGAACTAACCTTAATTCAATGTCCTGGTTGCACTGGTTTACATCTTCTGAACTAACCTTAATTCAATGTCCTGGTTGCACTGGTTTACAGCTTCTGAACTAACCTTAATTCAATGTCCTGGTTGCACTGGTTTACATCTTCTGAACTAACCTTAATTCAATGTCCTGGTTGCACTGGTTTACAGCTTCTGAACTAACCTTAATTCAATGTCCTGGTTGCACTGGTTTACAGCTTCTGAACTAACCTTAAATCATTCTCGGACTGGGAAGTATGTGAGATGGTACGGTGGTCGCCATATCGGATAGGTGGATTTTCACCGGATACTCCGGTTTCTTCCCATACGAATGACCACGTATACGCTTTCATCCACGCCAACGAGAGTGATTAATATAAGTTGTTAGAACTTGCTTGTAAAATAAATAAAGTTTAAACTAACCTTAATTCAATGTCCTGGTTGCACTGGTTTCCATCTTCTGAGCGTGTGATAATGATATCAAGAGCATAGATGTCAATTCCAACATGGTTCCCAGTCTTAATAAGACACTGACACTGCTGTTTACCGGGGACCAGGGGGTGGGGGTAGTTAGCGTTGGAAAGGTAGAGAAGTTTGCCCCGTGTGTGGCTGTCCGAACACAGAAATGTCACATCCTCATCTGAAATAGTTAGTAAATAACTACACTTTAGTCTGGAATGCTAATATCATAATCCTGGTGACGGAGGCGGCATAACAGGGGGGGTAACATGATACTACCACTGATGGAGGCGCATACCTCGCTGGAAACTATTAACCCACAATTCATTCTTTAATGCACCTACTAAACTTGTTAGGAGGCGTAACCGGGGAGCTAATAGTTAATACAATATCCCCAGTTATGGAGGCTGCGTAACTGGGGAGTTAATACAATATCCCCAGTCATGGAGGCTGCGTAACTGGGTAGTTAATACAATATCCCCAGTCATGGAGGCTGAGTAACTGGGGAGTTAATACAATATCCCCAGTCATGGAGGCTGCGTAACTGGGGAGTTAATACAATATCCCCAGTCATGGAGGCTGAGTAACTGGGGTGTTAATACGCTATCCCCAGTCATGGAGGCTGCGTAACTGGCGAGTTAATACGTTATCCCCAGTCATGGAGGCTGCGTAACTGGGGAGTTAATACAATATCCCCAGTCATGGAGGCTGCGTAACTGGGGTGTTAATACAATATCCCCAGTCATGGAGAGTGCGTAACTGGGGAGTTAATACAATATCCCCAGTCATAGAGGCTGCGTAACTGGGGTGTTAATACAATATCCCCAGTCATGGACACTGCGTAACTGGGGTGTTAATACAATATCCCCAGTCATGGAGGCTGCGTAACTGGGGAGTTAATACAATATCCCCAGTCATGGAGGCTGCGTAACTGGGGAGTTAATACAATATCCCCAGTCATGGAGGCTGCGTAACTGGGGAGTTAATACAATATCCCAAGTCATGGAGGCTGCGTAACTGGGGAGTTAATACAATATCCCAAGTCATGGAGGCTGCGTAACTGGGGAGTTAATACAATATCCCCAGTCATGGAGGCTGCGTAACTGGGGTGTTAATACGCTATCCCCAGTCATGGAGGCTGCATAACTGGGGTGTTAATACGCTATCCCCAGACATGGAGGCTGCGTAACTGGGGAGTTAATACGTTATCCCCAGTCATGGAGGCTGCGTAACTGGGGTGTTAATACACCATCCCCAGTCATGGAGGCTGCGTAACTGGGAGTTAATACAATATCCCCAGTCATGGAGGCTGCGTAACTGGGGAGTTAATACAATATCCCCAGTCATGGAGGCTGCGTAACTGGGGAGTTAATACAATATCCCCAGTCATGGAGGCTGCGTAACTGGGGAGTTAATACAATATCCCCAGTCATGGAGGCTGAGTAACTGGGGAGTTAATACAATATCCCCAGTCATGGAGGCTGAGTAACTGGGGAGTTAATACAATATCCCCAGTCATGGAGGCTGCGTAACTGGGTGTTAATACACCATCCCCAGTCATGGAGGCTGCGTAACTGGGGAGTTAATACAATATCCCCAGTCATGGAGGCTGCGTAACTGGGGTGTTAATACGCTATCCCCAGTCATGGAGGCTGCGTAACTGGGGAGTTAATACTTATCCCCAGTCATGGAGGCTGCGTAACTGGGGAGTTAATACACCATCCCCAGTCATGGAGGCTGCGTAACTGGGATGTTAATACGCTATCCCCAGTCATGGAGGCTGAGTAACTGGGGAGTTAATACAATATCCCCAGTCATGGAGGCTGAGTAACTGGGGAGTTAATACAATATCCCCAGTCATGGAGGCTGAGTAACTGGGGAGTTAATACAATATCCCCAGTCATGGAGGCTGCGTAACTGGGGTGTTAATACAATATCCCCAGTCATGGAGGCTGCGTAACTGGGGAGTTAATACAATATCCCCAGTCATGGAGGCTGAGTAACTGGGGAGTTAATACAATATCCCCAGTCATGGAGGCTGCGTAACTGGGGAGTTAATACAATATCCCCAGTCATGGAGGCTGCGTAACTGGGGAGTTAATACAATATCCCCAGTCATGGAGGCTGCGTAACTGGGGAGTTAATACAATATCCCCAGTCATGGAGGCTGAGTAACTGGGGAGTTAATACAATATCCCCAGTCATGGAGGCTGCGTAACTGGGGAGTTAATACAATATCCCCAGTCATGGAGGCTGCGTAACTGGGGAGTTAATACAATATCCCCAGTCATGGAGGCTGCGTAACTGGGGTGTTAATACAATATCCCCAGTCATGGAGGCTGCGTAACTGGGGTGTTAATACAATATCCCCAGTCATGGAGGCTGCGTAACTGGGGAGTTAATACAATATCCCCAGTCATGGAGGCTGTGTATCACGTACCTGGTATACAATCATGTATAATGTACCTGGTATACAATCATGTATAATGTACCTGGTATACAATCATGTATAATGTACCTGGTATACAATCATGTATGACATACCTGGTATACAATCATGTATAATGTACCTGGTATACAATCATGTATAATGTACCTGGTATACAATCATGTATAGCGTACCTGGTATACAATCATGTATAATGTACCTGGTATACAATCATGTATGACATACCTGGTATACAATCATGTATAATGTACCTGGTATACAATCATGTATAATGTACCTGGTATACAATCATGTATAGCGTACCTGGTATACAATCATGTATAATGTACCTGGTATACAATCATGTATGACATACCTGGTATACAATCATGTATAATGTACCTGGTATACAATCATGTATAATGTACCTGGTATACAATCATGTATAGCGTACCTGGTATACAATCATGTATAATGTACCTGGTATACAATCATGTATGACATACCTGGTATACAATCATGTATAATGTACCTGGTATACAATCATGTATAATGTACCTGGTATACAATCATGTATAATGTACCTGGTATACAATCATGTATGACATACCTGGTATACAATCATGTATAATGTACCTGGTATACAATCGTGTATAATGTACCTGGTATACAATCATGTGTAATGTACCTGGTATACAATCATGTATAATGTACCTGGTATACAATCATGTGTAATGTACCTGGTATACAATCATGTATAATGTACCTGGTATACAATCATGTGTAATGTACCTGGTATACAATCATGTATAATGTACCTGGTATACAATCATGTGTAATGTACCTGGTATACAATCATGTATAATGTACCTGGTATACAATCATGTGTAATGTACCTGGTATACAATCATGTATAATGTACCTGGTATACAATCATGTGTAATGTACCTGGTATACAATCATGTATAATGTACCTGGTATACAATCATGTGTAATGTACCTGGTATACAATCATGTATAATGTACCTGGTATACAATCATGTGTAATGTACCTGGTATACAATCATGTATAATGTACCTGGTATACAATCATGTATAATGTACCTGGTATACAATCATGTGTAATGTACCTGGTATACAATCATGTATAATGTACCTGGAATACAATCATGTTTAACGTACCTGGAATACAATCATGTATCACGGACATGTAGTCTGTGGTCTCGCTGTATCCTTTGGCCCTACATGATGCCCCTGACTTTATACTCTTAGCTTGTATATCACAATTTCTCTGCCCGGAACACATCATGTTCAAGAATGGATATTTTGTATCATCCACTACCAGGCAGTCATTGTGCGTAGGTTGACAACAATCCAGTGAATAGTTTTGCCCGTGTCCGGAACATCGCAGATCATTCTTTATACCGTAGAAAAGTCGTTTGATGGCAATCTTGTGATTTTCCGGACATACAAGGTTGATTCTTTCATTGCTGCATCCACTTGAGTAAATATTGTGAGTGTTGACAGAATATACAGCTGAAATGAAGTAAAAAAAAAACAATTCAATCATTAAAATACATGTTTTTAGATGAAATGAAGTCATAAAACACAAACAATGTCGTGGCCATAGTGACACTATATAGTAGGGAATAACAACAATATAAATTTGAAATTTAGACATACTTCCAGTATTACTACCAGTACACATTCTTCCAGTATTACTACCAGTACACATTCTTCCAGTATTACTACCAGTACACATTCTTCCAGTATTACTACCAGTACACATTCTTCCAGTATTACTACCAGTACACATTCTTCCAGTATTACTACCAGTACACATTCTTCCAGTATTACTACTGGTACACATACTTCCAGTATTACTACTGGTACACATACTTCCAGTATTACTACCAGTACACATTCTTCCAGTATTACTACCAGTACACATTCTTCCAGTATTACTACCAGTACACATTCTTCCAGTATTACTACCAGTACACATTCTTCCAGTATTACTACCAGTACACATTCTTCCAGTATTACTACTGGTACACATACTTCCAGTATTACTACTGGTACACATTCTTCCAGTATTACTACCAGTACACATTCTTCCAGTATTACTACTGGTACACATACTTCCAGTATTACTACTGGTACACATTCTTCCAGTATTACTACCAGTACACATTCTTCCAGTATTACTACCGGTACACATTCTTCCAGTATTACTACCAGTACACATTCTTCCAGTATTACTACTGGTACACATACTTCCAGTATTACTACTGGTACACATTCTTCCAGTATTACTACCAGTACACATTCTTCCAGTATTACTACCGGTACACATTCTTCCAGTATTACTACCGGTACACATTCTTCCAGTATTACTACTGGTACACATACTTCCAGTATTACTACTGGTACACATTCTTCCAGTATTACTACCAGTACACATTCTTCCAGTATTACTACCAGTACACATTCTTCCAGTATTACTACTGGTACACATACTTCCAGTATTACTACTGGTACACATTCTTCCAGTATTACTACCAGTACACATTCTTCCAGTATTACTACCGGTACACATTCTTCCAGTATTACTACCAGTACACATTCTTCCAGTATTACTACCGCTACACATTCTTCCAGTATTACTACCAGTACACATTCTTCCAGTATTACTACCAGTACACATTCTTCCAGTATTACTACTGGTACACATTCTTCCAGTATTACTACTGGTACACATACTTCCAGTATTACTACTGGTACACATTCTTCCAGTATTACTACCAGTACACATTCTTCCAGTATTACTACTGGTACACATTCTTCCAGTATTACTACCAGTACACATTCTTCCAGTATTACTACTGGTACACATACTTCCAGTATTACTACTGGTACACATTCTTCCAGTATTACTACCAGTACACATTCTTCCAGTATTACTACCAGTACACATTCTTCCAGTATTACTACTGGTACACATACTTCCAGTATTACTACTGGTACACATTCTTCCAGTATTACTACCAGTACACATTCTTCCAGTATTACTACCGGTACACATTCTTCCAGTATTACTACTGGTACACATACTTCCAGTATTACTACTGGTACACATTCTTCCAGTATTACTACCAGTACACATTCTTCCAGTATTACTACCAGTACACATTCTTCCAGTATTACTACCAGTACACATTCTTCCAGTATTACTACCAGTACACATTCTTCCAGTATTACTACCAGTACACATTCTTCCAGTATTACTACTAGTACACATACTTCCAGTATTACTACCGGTACACATTCTTCCAGTATTACTACCGGTACACATACTTCCAGTATTACTACCAGTACACATTCTTCCAGTATTACTACCGGTACACATACTTCCAGTATTACTACCGCTACACATACTTCCAGTATTACTACCGCTACACATACTTCCAGTATTACTACCGCTACACATTCTTCCAGTATTACTACCGCTACACATTCTTCCAGTATTACTACCAGTACACATTCTTCCAGTATCACTACCGCTACACATTCTTCCAGTAGTACTACCGCTACACATACTTCCAGTATTACTACCGCTACACATTCTTCCAGTATTACTACCAGTACACATTCTTCCAGTATTACTACCGCTACACATACTTCCAGTATTACTACCGCTACACATACTTCCAGTATTACTACCAGTACACATTCTTCCAGTATTACTACCGCTACACATACTTCCAGTATTACTACCGGTACACATACTTCCAGTATTACTACCGGTACACATTCTTCCAGTATTACTACCGGTACACATACTTCCAGTATTACTACCAGTACACATTCTTCCAGTATTACTACCGCTACACATACTTCCAGTATTACTACCGCTACACACTCTTCCAGTATTATTTGAAAAATTATTTTCTGTCAGTAAACAATGATTTTTTTGCATATATAAATATATAACAAACTGAAAGTATGATTTTTCTGATTGGGTTTGCCACGCCCTACATTCGGAATGCATCACTCTCTATCGCCAATCAGAACAAACATGTAAGACAGCTTGTTCCAACATCCGTTGTTGCATCACACACGTGCATTAAGCATTGGTTTCAATTCACACATACTCATAATACTTATTTGATATTTAAAGCACACAGTCATTGGAAATTATATTCTTTAAATATTTGTTACTTTTTACCAAAAATCTTCCTGTGTTCCGATATAGTGTATGGAAGTGAAGCAAGGAATGGGTGGAAGTGAAGCAAGGAATGGGTGGAAGTGAAGCAAGGAATGGGTGGAAGTGAAGCAAGGAATGGGTGGAAGTGAAGCAAGGAATGGGTGGAAGTGAAGCAAGGAATGGGTGGAAGTGAAGCAAGGACAAGGAATGGGTGGAAGTGAAGCAAGGAATGGGTGGAAGTGAAGCAAGGAATGGGTGGAAGTGAAGCAAGGAATGGGTGGAAGTGAAGCAAGGAATGGGTGGAAGTGAAGCAAGGAATGGGTGGAAGTGAAGCAAGGAATGGGTGGAAGTGAAGCAAGGAATGGGTGGAAGTGAAGTAAGGACTGGTCGGGAAATGAAGAAAGGACGTTATTTTGTATGTGAAAGCAAGATCTGGAGGGAAGTGAAGGACTAGACAGAAGTGAAGCAAGGAATGGACAGAAGTGAAGCAAGGACTGGATAGAAGTGAAACACGGACTGGATGGAAGTGAAGTAAGATTATGGACAGGATGGAAGTGAAGTAAGAGTATGGACAGGATGGAAGTGAAGTAAAGACTGTATGGAAGTGAAGTAAAGACGGTATGGAAGTAAAGTAAGGATGGATGGAAGTGAAGTAAGGATGGATGGAAGTAAAGACTGGATGGAAGTGAAGTAAAGACTGGATGGAAGCGAAGTAAGGACTGGATGGAAGTGAAGTAAAGACTGGCAGGAAGTGAAGTAAGAACTGGATGGAAGTGAAGTAAGGATTGTATGGACGTGATGTAAAGACTTATGGAAGTGAAGTAAAGACTGTATGGAAGTGAAGTAAGGACTGTATGGAAGTGAAGTAAGGACTGGATAGAAGTGAAACACAGACTGGATGGAAGTGAAGTAAGATTATGGACAGGATGGAAGTGAAGTAAGATTATGGACATGATGGAAGTGAAGCAAGGATTGGATGGAAGTGAAGTAAAGACTGTATGGAAGTGACGTAAAGACTGTATGGAAGTGAAGTAAAGACTGTATGGAAGTGAAGCAAAGACTGGGTGGAAGTGAAGTAAGGACTGGATGGAAGTGAAGTAAAGACTTATGGAAGTGAAGTAAAGACTGTATGGAAGTGAAGTAAAGACTGTATGGAAGTGAAGTAAGGACTGTATGGAAGTGAAGTACTGACTGGATGGAAGTGAGGTAAGGATGGATGGAAGTGAAGTAAAGACTGGATGGAAGTGAGGTAAAGACTGTATGGAAGTGAAGCAAAGACTGTATGGAAGTGAAGTAAAGACTGAATGGAAGTGAAGTAAGGATGGATAGAAGTGAAGTAAGGATGGATGGAAGTGAAGTAAAGACTGGATGGAAGTGAAGTAAAGACTGGATGGAAGCGAAGTAAGGACTGGATGGCAGTGAAGTAAAGACTGGCTGGAAGTGAAGTAAGAACTGGATGGAAGTGAAGTAAGGACTGGATAGAAGTGAAACACAGACTGGATGGAAGTGAAGTAAGATTATGGACAGGATGGAAGTGAAGTAAGATTATGGACATGATGGAAGTGAAGCAAGGATTGGATGGAAGTGAAGTAAAGACTGTATGGAAGTGAATTAAAGACTGTATGGAAGTGAAGTAAAGACTGTATGGAAGTGAAGCAAAGACTGTATGGAAGTGAAGTAAAGACTGTATGGAAGTGAAGTAAAGACTATATGGAAGTGAAGTAAGGATGGATGGAAGTGAAGTAAAGACTGTATGGAAGTGAAGTAAAGACTGGGTGGAAGTGAAGTAAGGACTGGATGGAAGTGAAGTAAGGACTGGATGGAAGTGAAGTAAAGACTTATGGAAGTGAAATAAAGACTGTATGGAAGTGAAGTAAGGACTGTATAGAAGTGAGGTACGGACTGGATGGAAGTGAAGTAAGGATGGATGGAAGTGAAGTAAAGACTGGATGGAAGTGAGGTAAAGACTGTATGGAAGTGAAGCAAAGACTGTATGGAAGTGAAGTAAAGACTGAATGGAAGTGAAGTAAGGTATGTATGGAAGTGAAGTATGGACTGGATGTAAGTGAAGTAAAGACTGGATGGAAGTGAGGTAAGGACTGGATGGAAGTGAGGTAAGGACTGGATGGAAGTGAGGTAAGGACTGGATGGAAGTGAGGTAAGAGTAAGGACTGGATGGAAGTGAAGTAAGGGTGGAAGTGAAGTAAAAACTGGATGGAAGTGAAGTAAGTACTGGATGGAAGTGAAGTAAGACCTGTATGGAAGTGAAGTAAAGACTGGATGGAAGTGAAGCAAGGACTGGAGGAAAGTGAGGTAAAGACTGGATGGAAGTGAAGTGAAGACTGGATGGAAGTGAGGTAAGGATGGAAGTGAAGTAAGGATGTATGGAAGTGAAGTAAGGACGGGTGGAAGTGAAGTAAGACCTGTATGGAAGTGAAGTAAAGACTGGATGGAAGTGAAGCAATGACTGGAGGAAAGTGAGGTAAAGACTGGATGGAAGTGAAGTGAAGACTGGATGGAAGTGAGGTAAGGATGGAAGTGAAGTAAGGATGGATGGAAGTGAAGTAAGGATGGATGGAAGTGAAGTAAGACCTGTATGGAAGTGAAGTAAGGATGGATGGAAGTGAAGGCTGTGTAAGTATAGCTAGTGTCAGTATACAGACCATGATCTGACGGCCAGGAAGTACTCTACTTAATTACTGCCTATATAAGAGGTTGTGTTGTGGTTTCACACCAGCATTTTCTCAATACTGCCTCGTTCACTGCTGGTTCTCACAGAATAGTAACCATAACAAGGTGACTTACAGTGCTATATATATGTCAGTGTACTTTTCAGTGGCTGTGCGTTTTGTGGCATAAAAATAAAATAAGTTAATTTTAGAAATTTGCAAATATTGTAAATTAGCAAATTAACACTAAGATCTCTTTTTTGTTCAAGTTTTATTCAAACCGCGTTGATTTCTGCCCTAATTGAGATGAACTTTATCAGTAGAGATATTGTTTATATAGTACATTTATAAGGTGTCATGTATTGATGTATGTTATACACCGGGCATGTAAAACAACCGAGGTGTCATGTATTGATGTTATACACCGGGCATGTAAAACAACCGAGGTGTCATGTATTGATGTTATACACTGGGCATGTAAAACAACCGAGGTGTCATGTATTGATGTTATACACTGGGCATGTAAAACAACCGAGGTGTCATGTATTGATGCTATACACCGGCGGGCATGTAAAACAACCGAGGTGTCATGTATTGATGCTATACACCGGCGGGCATGTAAAACAACCGAGGTGTCATGTATTGATGCTATACACCGGCGGGCATGTAAAACAACCGAGGTGTCATGTATTGATGCTATACACCGGCGGGCATGTAAAACAACCGAGGTGTCATGTATTGATGCTATACACCGGCGGGCATGTAAAACAACCGAGGTGTCATGTATTGATGCTATACACCGGCGGGCATGTAAAACAACCGAGGTGTCATGTATTGATGCTATACACCGGCGGGCATGTAAAACAACCGAGGTGTCATGTATTGATGCTATACACCGGCGGGCATGTAAAACAACCGAGGTGTCATGTATTGATGCTATACACCGGCGGGCATGTAAAACAACCGAGGTGTCATGTATTGATGCTATACACCGGCGGGCATGTAAAACAACCGAGGTGTCACGTATTGATGCTATACACCGGGCATGCAATGGTCCAGCAATATTGGAAGGTGTTTGGTCCAGCAATATTGGAGGGTGTTTGGTCCAGTAATATTGGAAGGTGTTTGGTCCAGTAATATTGGAAGGTGTTTGGTCCAGTAATATTGGAAGGTGTTTGGACCAGCAATATTGGAAGGTGTTTGGTCCAGTAATATTGGAAGGTGTTTGGACCAGCAATATGGGAAGGTGTTTGGTCCAGTAATATTGGAAGGTGTTTGGACCAGCAATATTGGAAGGTGTTTGGACCAGCAATATTGGAAGGTGTTTGGTCCAGTAATATTGAAAGGTGTTTGGACCAGCAATATGGGAAGGTGTTTGGACCAGCAATATGGGAAGGTGTTTGGACCAGCAATATGGGAAGGTGTTTGGACCAGCAATATGGGAAGGTGTTTGGACCAGCAATATTGGAAGGTGTTTGGTCCAGCAATATGGGAAGGTGTTTGGACCAGCACTATTGGAAGGTGTTTGGACCAGCAATATGGGAAGGTGTTTGGACCAGCAATATGGGAAGGTGTTTGGTCCAGCAATATTGGAAGGTGTTTGGACCAGCAATATGGGAAGGTGTTTGGTCCAGCAATATTGGAAGGTGTTTGGACCAGCAATATTGGAAGGTGTTTGGTCCAGCAATATGGGAAGGTGTTTGGTCCAGCAATATGGGAAGGTGTTTGGACCAGCAATATTGGAAGGTGTTTGGTCCAGCAATATGGGAAGGTGTTTGGTCCAGCAATATGGGAAGGTGTTTGGTCCAGCAATATTGGAAGGTGTTTCGTCCAGCAATATGGGAAGGTGTTTGGACCAGCAATATTGGAAGGTGTTTGGTCCAGCAATATGGGAAGGTGTTTGGTCCAGCAATATGGGAAGGTGTTTGGACCAGCAATATTGGAAGGTGTTTGGTCCAGCAATATGGGAAGGTGTTTGGTCCAGCAATATGGGAAGGTGTTTGGTCCAGCAATATTGGAAGGTGTTTGGACCAGCAATATTGGAAGGTGTTTGGTCCAGTAATATTGGAAGGTGTTTGGTCCAGCAATATTGGAAGGTGTTTGGTCCAGCAATATTGGAAGGTGTTTGGTCCAGTAATATTGGAAGGTGTTTGGTCCAGTAATATTGGAAGGTGTTTGGTCCAGCAATATTGGAAGGTGTTTGGTCCAGTAATATTGGAAGGTGTTTGGTCCAGTAATATTGGAAGGTGTTTGGTCCAGCAATATTAGAAGGTGTTTGGTCCAGTAATATTGGAAGGTGTTTGGTCCAGTAATATTGGAAGGTGTTTGGTCCAGTAATATTGGAAGGTGTTTGATCCAGTAATATTGGAAGGTGTTTGGTCCAGCAATATGGGAAGGTGTTTGGTCCAGCAATATTGGAAGGTGTTTGGTCAAGCAATATTGGAAGGTGTTTGGTCCAGCAATATGGGAAGGTGTTTGGTCCAGTAATATTGGAACGTGTTTGGACAAGCTAATGATAGTGTTTTAACACAGGCAATACATTGGGGATGGGGAGATTTTGGTGTTTTGTCCAAGATTTATGTCTGCATGCCATGGAAGACATGCTAAGTTGTCATGGAGTGATCTACTTTCAATCTATCTCCCAAATTATTACACAGAAAGTAATTTATTACACATATTGGCAGACAAATATTTCCTTGGAAACAGAATAGGAATACAGACTTTGCCCTAGGGAGATGTCGGGAGGGGGAGGGATTTACGCAAGATAATAATAACCCTGTTCTATATGAGGCAATATTATTATTGATTCTGATGTTTTGTAAATTACATATATATATTATAAAATAAATCCAATCAGGGGATACAACTCTTCCTCAACAACATCACATCAGTATTATATACAGATTTGTTGTGTCACGATTTTACATACTTCATAATACATGCATCTACTGCAAATACTATAATATAAAGCATCTGGTTTTATATCAACATAAATGCTGTGTTTTGTACATGTTAAATACTACCTTCTATATTACAAGTACTGCTTTGTTCATGTCTCTTCAGAGACTCTCTCACATGCAATTGTGCTGCAGAACAATCGAGTTCCCATACAAGCCTTCAAGTTAATTAATTAATGACAGACACAATTATAAGTTACTACAGTTATTATGAACTTGGATGTAACTGTGTTTGTGCTTGCCTTCAACATGTCAGTTTGTGCTTGCCTTCAACATGTCAGTTAGAGCTTGCCTTCTACATGTCAGTTAGTGCTTGCCGTCAACATGTCAGTTTGTGCTTGCCTTCAACATGTCAGTTAGTGCTTGCCTTCTACATGTCAGTTAGTGCTTGCCGTCAACATGTCAGTTTGTGCTTGCCTTCAACATGTCATTTAGTGCTTGCCGTCAACATGTCAGTTTGTGCTTGCCTTCAACATGTCAGTTTGTGCTTGCCTTCAACATGTCAGTTTGTACTTGCCTTCAACACGTCAGTTTGTACTTGCCTTCAACATGTCAGTTTGTGCTTGCCTTCAACATGTCAGTTTGTGCTTGCCTTCAACATGTCAGTTTGTGCTTGCCTTCAACATGTCAGTGTGTGCTTGCCGTCAACATGTCAGTTTGTGCTTGCCTTCAACATGTCAGTTTGTGCTTGCCTTCAACATGTCAGTTTGTGCTTGCCTTCAACATGTCAGTTTATGCTTGCCTTCAACATGTCAGTTTGTGCTTGCCTTCAACATGTCAGTTTGTACTTGCCTTCAACATGTCAGTTTGTACTTGCCATCAACATGTCAGTTTGTGCTTGCCTTCAACATGTCAGTTGTACTTGCCTTCAACATGTCAGTTTGTGCTTGCCGTCAACATGTCAGTTTGTGCTTGCCTTCAACATGTCAGTTTGTGCTTGCCTTCAACATGTCAGTTTGTGCTTGCCTTCAACATGTCAGTTTGTGCTTGCCGTCAACATGTCAGTTTGTGCTTGCCTTCAACATGTCAGTTTGTGCTTGCCTTCAACATGTCAGTTTGTGCTTGCCGTTAACATGTCAGTTTGTGCTTGCCGTTAACATGTCAGTTTGTGCTTGCCGTTAACATGTCAGTTTGTGCTTGCCTTCAACATGTCAGTTTGTGCTTGCCGTTAACATGTCAGTTTGTGCTTGCCGTTAACATGTCAGTTTGTGCTTGCCGTTAACATGTCAGTTTGTGCTTGCCTTCAACATGTCAGTTTGTGCTTGCTGTTAACATGTCAGTTTGTGCTTGCCGTTAACATGTCAGTTTGTGCTTGCCGTTAACATGTCAGTGTGTGCTTGCCGTCAACATGTCAGTTTGTGCTTGCCTTCTACATGTCAGTTGTGCTTGCCTTCTACATGTCAGTTTGTACTTGCCTTCTACATGTCAGTTTGTGCTTGCCTTCAACATGTCAGTTTGTGCGTGCCGTTAACATGTCAGTTTGTGCTTGCCGTTAACATGTCAGTTTGTGCTTGCCTTCAACATGTCAGTTTGTGCTTGCCGTTAACATGTCAGTTTGTGCTTGCCTTCTACATGTCAGTTTGTGCTTGCCTTCAACATGTCAGTTTGTGCTTGCCGTTAACATGTCAGTTTGTGCTTGCCATTAACATGTCAGTTTGTGCTTGCCGTTAACATGTCAGTTTGTGCTTGCCGTCAACATGTCAGTTTGTGCTTACCGTCAACATGTCAGTTTGTGCTTGCCATCAACATGTCAGTTTGTGCTTGCCATTAACATGTCAGTTTGTGCTTGCCTTCTACATGTCAGTTTGTGCTTGCCGTCAACATGTCAGTTTGTGCTTGCCGTCAACATGTCAGTTTGTGCTTGCCTTCTACATGTCAGTTTGTGCTTGCCATCAACATGTCAGTTTGTGCTTGCCGTCAACATGTCAGTTTGTGCTTGCCTTCAACATGTCAGTTTGTGCTTGCCGTTAACATGTCAGTTTGTGCTTGCCATTAACATGTCAGTTTGTGCTTGCCGTTAACATGTCAGTTTGTGCTTGCCGTCAACATGTCAGTTTGTGCTTACCGTCAACATGTCAGTTTGTGCTTGCCATCAACATGTCAGTTTGTGCTTGCCATTAACATGTCAGTTTGTGCTTGCCTTCTACATGTCAGTTTGTGCTTGCCGTCAACATGTCAGTTTGTGCTTGCCGTCAACATGTCAGTTTGTGCTTGCCTTCTACATGTCAGTTTGTGCTTGCCATCAACATGTCAGTTTGTGCTTGCCATCAACATGTCAGTTTGTGCTTGCCTTCTACATGTCAGATTGTGCTTGCCATCAAAATGTCAGTTTGTGCTTGCCTTCTACATGTCAGATTGTGCTTGCCGTCAACATGTCAGTTTGTGCTTGCCGTCAACATGTCAGTTTGTGCTTGCCGTCAACATGTCAGATTGTGCTTGCCGTCAACATGTCAGTTTGTGCTTGCCTTCTACATGTCAGATTGTGGTGGGAAAAATCATAAAAAAGAAGGTAAATTGGGTGTATTCTCCCTGGACATTAATTATGTAACGTTGGAAATCTATCTTCAGATATTGAAGGAATACTATAACCAGCAGTTATATTCCTGCTCAGTATCCAAGGGATTGTATGCAGAGTGTTCCATCATTTTATACTGTGAATAAGACATGCTTAAAATCATTAGGCACTAAGCGGAGGGAACTGGATACAAATATGTAACTTTTGAATCGTCAACCATTGACGAGTCACTTGGGAAAGCTCGGACACCATCGCTGATACTAATTTGCATACAGTGTACTATTCTTAGAACTTATTTAAATCAGGGATGTGAATGCTCAATTCTGAAAGGAAATCTGCCAAAATATTGAAAAGAAGAGGATCGCCTCCATCTAATATTTAACAAAATATCCATTCTGAATATTATACAATTACACCTGATCTAACAATTACACCTGATCTAACAATTACACCTGATCTAACAATTACACATGATCTAACAATTACACCTGATCTAACAATTACACATGATCTAACAATTACACCTGATCTAACAATTACACATGATCTAACAATTACACCTGATCTAACAATTACACCTGATCTAAAATGAGGAAGATTCCCAGATCTGTTAAACTATGATCCCCAGACCTGTTAAACTACGATTCACAGACCAGTTAAACTATGACTCCCAGACCTGTTAAACTACGATTTCCAGAACTGTTAAACTATGACTCCCAGACCTGTTAAACTATGACTCCCAGACCTGATAAACTACGATTCCCAGACCTGTTAAACTATGACTCCCAGACCTGTTAAACTACGATTTTCAGAACTGTTAAACTATGACTCCCAGACCTGTTAAACTATGACTCCCAGACCTGTTAAACTATGATTCCCAGACCTGTTAAACTACAATCCCCAGACCTGTTAAACTATGACTCCCAGACCTGTTAAACTATGACTCCCAGAACTGTTAAACTACGATTCCCAGACCTGTTAAACTATGATCCCCAGACCTGTTAAACTACAATCCCCAGACCTGTTAAACTATGATCCCCAGACCTGTTAAACTACAATCCCCAGACCTGTTAAACTATGATCCCCAGACCTGTTAAACTACAATCCCCAGACCTGTTAAACTATGATTCCCAGACCTGTTAAACTATGACTCCCAGACCTGTTAAACTATGACTCCTAGACCTGTTAAACTATGACTCCCAGACCTGTTAAACTATGACTCCCAGACCTGTTAAACTATGACTCCTAGACCTGTTAAACTATGACTCCCAGACCTGTTAAACTACGATTCCCAGACATGCTAAATTATGATTAGGTGACTAGAATATTGATTTAATTTGCTTATGAAGACACTACAGTAATAATGGTTTTATAACTTGTTGTTGCTTCAGTGGAGTAATAAAAGCATGGATGTGCAATGCAATCAAAAGTCATATGTATATTGTGAAGTTTAGGAGATGAAGCTTTGTGTTACAAAATTGTTCAAATGGCCGATAATGCACAATATGTCATCCAACTGGGACGAGATTACAATATGCACACAAGGACATCATACTTATTGGTGCTTCATGTTCCAAGCTTGGTGAAAAAACAAAAACGTGTTTTGGAGATGATATTATATTATATTTCGGGTTTTACGCCTGCATCAGCACCATTTTGGGCTATATTGCCGGCGGGCTATATTGCCGGTGGGCAGTTTACCTAACAACACCTTTCCTGGGCAGGCTCCAGCGGTTAACCAACACTTGGGTGCACCAACCTCCGTAAGAAACTGCCAACTTTTTCATATAAATGAGACACGGCCTGAGCGGGGCTCGAACCTGTGACCATCAGTGGTGATAGGTTACAGTGGTATACAAGTCAGCGATCGTAACCACTCGACCACGGAGGCGGACTGTTATATTATAATTCAAATGGCCAATCACCCAACTGGAGCGGAGCGGGGTTACAATATGCACAACTAGACATCATACTGATGCTTGCTGCCTAGTTTGGTGAACCCATTCAACACCAAGTAACTCACATGGACTGGTCCATAATATTCATAAACCAATAAATGAATCAGAAAATCACATTTGGACAAGTTCATTTATCAAAATGGGTAATTATGTCTAAAAATAGTCATATCACTGGCAAAAAGTGCAGATCCTGATGAGACGGCTCGTCTCTATACTATATACTATCTGCTGCGGGAAACACAAGATACTCTCTCTATCTCTATACTATCTGCTCTGGGAAACACAAGATACTCTCTCTGTCTCTATACTATATACTATCTGCTGCGGGAAACACAAGATATTCTCTCTGTCTCTATACTATCTGCTCTGGGAAACACAAGATACTCTCTCTGTCTCTATACTATATACTATCTGCTGCGGGAAACACAAGATACTCTCTCTGTCTCTATACTATATACTATCTGCTGCGGGAAACACAACATACTCTCTCTGTCTCTATACTATATACTATCTGCTGCGGGAAACACAACATACTCTCTCTGTCTCTATACTATATACTATCTGCTGCGGGAAACACAAGATACTCTCTCTGTCTATATACTATCTGCTGCGGGAAACACAAGATACTCTCTCTGTCTCTATACTATCTGCTGTGGGAAACACAAGATACTCTCTCTGTCTCTATACTATATACTATCTGCTGTGGGAAACACAAGATACTCTCTCTGTCTCTATACTATATACTATCTGCTGCAGGAAACACAAGATACTCTCTCTGTCTCTATACTATATACTATCTGCTCTGGGAAACACAAGATACTCTCTCTGTCTCTATACTATATACTATCTGCTGCAGGAAACACAAGATACTCTCTCTCTGTCTCTATACTATATACTATCTGCTGCGGGAAACACAAGATACTCTCTCTGTCTCTGTACTATATACTATCTGCTGCAGGAAACACAAGATACTCTCTCTGTCTCTATACTATATACTATCTGCTGCGGGAAACACAAGATACTCTCTCTGTCTCTATACTATATACTATCTGCTGCAGGAAACACAAGATGCTCTACCCAAGATACAGATAAGATATATCTATACCCAAGATACAGATAAGATATATCTATACCCAAGATACAGATAAGATATATATATCCAAGATACAGATAAGATAGATCTATATCCAAGATACAGATAAGATATATATATACCCAAGATACAGATAAGATATATCTATACCCAAGATACAGATAAGATATATATATACCCAAGATACAGATAAGATATATCTATACCCAAGATACAGATAAGATATATCTATACCCAAGATACAGATAAGATATATATATATCCAAGATACAGATAAGATATATATATACCCAAGATACAGATAAGATAGATCTATATCCAAGATACAGATAAGATATATATATCCAAGATACAGATAAGATAGATCTATATCCAAGATACAGATAAGATATATCTATAACCAAGATACAGATAAGATATATATATACCCAAGATACAGATAAGATATATATACCCAAGATACAGATAAGATATATATATACCCAAGATACAGATAAGATATATATACCCAAGATACAGATAAGATATATATACCCAAGATACAGATAAGATATATATACCCAAGATACAGATAAGATATATATATACCCAAGATACAGATAAGATATATATATATCCAAGATACAGATAAGATATATCTATCCAAGATACAGATAAGATATATCTATATCCAAGATACAGATAAGATATATCTATATCCAAGATACAGATAAGATATATATACCCAAGATACAGATAAGATATATATATCCAAGATACAGATAAGATATCTATATACCCAAGATACAGATAAGATATATATATCCAAGATACAGATAAGATAGATCTATATCCAAGATACAGATAAGATAGATCTATATCCAAGATACAGATAAGATATATATACCCAAGATACATATAAGATATATATATCCAAGATACAGATAAGATATATATACCCAAGATACAGATAAGATATATATATCCAAGATACAGATAAGATATCTATATACCCAAGATACAGATAAGATAGATCTATATCCAAGATACAGATAAGATATATATATCCAAGATACAGATAAGATAGATCTATATCCAAGATACAGATAAGATAGATCTATATCCAAGATACAGATAAGATATATATACCCAAGATACATATAAGATATATATATCCAAGATACAGATAAGATATATATACCCAAGATACAGATAAGATATATATATCCAAGATACAGATAAGATATCTATATACCCAAGATACAGATAAGATAGATCTATATCCAAGATACAGATAAGATATATATATCCAAGATACAGATAAGATATATATATACCCAAGATACAGATAAGATATATATATCCAAGATACAGATAAGATATATATACCCAAGATACAGATAAGATATATATATCCAAGATACAGATAAGATATATATATCCAAGATACAGATAAGATATCTATATACCCAAGATACAGATAAGATATATATATCCAAGATACAGATAAGATATATATACCCAAGATACAGATAAGATATATATATCCAAGATACAGATAAGATATATATATACCCAAGATACAGATAAGATATATATATCCAAGATACAGATAAGATATATATATCCAAGATACAGATAAGATATATATATCCAAGATACAGATAAGAAAGATCTATATCCAAGATACAGATAAGATATATCTATACCCAAGATACAGATAAGATAGATCTATACCCAAGATACAGATAAGATATATATATCCAAGATACAGATAAGATATATATATATCCAAGATACAGATAAGATATATATATCCAAGATACAGATAAGATATATATATACCCAAGATACAGATAAGATAGATCTATACCCAAGATACAGATAAGATATATATATACCCAAGATACAGATAAGATAGATCTATACCCAAGATACAGATAAGATATATATATCCAAGATACAGATAAGATATATATATACCCAAGATACAGATAAGATAGATCTATACCCAAGATACAGATAAGATATATATATCCAAGATACAGATAAGATATATATATACCCAAGATACAGATAAGATAGATCTATACCCAAGATACAGATAAGATAGATCTATACCCAAGATACAGATAAGATATATCTATATCCAAGATACAGATAAGATATATCTATATCCAAGATACAGATAAGATATATCTATATCCAAGATACAGATAAGATATATCCAAGATACAGATAAGATATATCTATATCCAAGATACAGATAAGATATATATACCCAAGATACAGATAAGATATATATATACCCAAGATACAGATAAGATATATATATACCCAAGATACAGATAAGATAGATCTATACCCAAGATACAGATAAGATATATATACCCAAGATACAGATAAGATATATATATCCAAGATACAGATAAGATATATATACCCAAGATACAGATAAGATATATCTATATCCAAGATACAGATAAGATATATATATACCCAAGATACAGATAAGATATATCTATATCCAAGATACAGATAAGATATATCTATATCCAAGATACAGATAAGATATATCTATACCCAAGATACAGATAAGATATATATATCCAAGATACAGATAAGATATATATATACCCAAGATACAGATAAGATATATATATATCCAAGATACAGATAAGATATATATATCCAAGATACAGATAAGATATATATATCCAAGATACAGATAAGATATATCTATATCCAAGATACAGATAAGATATATATATACCCAAGATACAGATAAGATATATCTATACCCAAGATACAGATAAGATATATATATACCCAAGATACAGATAAGATATATATACCCAAGATACAGATAAGATATATCTATATCCAAGATACAGATAAGATAGATCTATATCCAAGATACAGATATATATATACCCAAGATACAGATAAGATATATCTATATCCAAGATACAGATAAGATATATCTATATCCAAGATACAGATAAGATAGATATATACCCAAGATACAGATAAGATATATATATACCCAAGATACAGATAAGATAGATCTATACCCAAGATACAGATAAGATATATCTATATCCAAGATACAGATAAGATAGATCTATATCCAAGATACAGATATATATATACCCAAGATACAGATAAGATATATCTATATCCAAGATACAGATAAGATATATCTATATCCAAGATACAGATAAGATAGATATATACCCAAGATACAGATAAGATATATATATACCCAAGATACAGATAAGATAGATCTATACCCAAGATACAGATAAGATATATCTATATCCAAGATACAGATAAGATAGATCTATATCCAAGATACAGATAGTTATATATACCCAAGATACAGATAAGATATATCTATATCCAAGATACAGATAAGATATATCTATATCCAAGATACAGATAAGATAGATATATACCCAAGATACAGATAAGATATATATATACCCAAGATACAGATAAGATAGATCTATACCCAAGATACAGATAAGATATATCTATATCCAAGATACAGATAAGATAGATCTATATCCAAGATACAGATAAGATATATATATACCCAAGATACAGATAAGATAGATCTATATCCAAGATACAGATAAGATATATATACCCAAGATACAGATAAGATATATATATACCCAAGATACAGATAAGATAGATCTATACCCAAGATACAGATAAGATATATATATACCCAAGATACAGATAAGATAGATCTATACCCAAGATACAGATAAGATATATCTATACCCAAGATACAGATAAGATATCAGGGCTCGACAAATCCACTCGTCCGCTCGTATTTTAATTAGAAATTCCAAGTCGCTTGCCCAGTCGGACGAGTGAAAATTTCAGCTAAATATCCAATACAAATCGAAGGAACAAAATAAAATAATATCCGTTTTACTTTCTTCGGAATGATTACCAGGCGTGATAATGGGAAATCACCGAGGATATTTTAATGTGTTTATGCAGCAGCCACATAATTGCATTTATTAATAAATTAAAGTGCAATTCTGAAGATTTTTAATTTTCCTAAAATACATGGGACGAGTGATAGTCCAATCTGGACGAGTGGGACAGTGGCATCACTCGCCCAGTAGGACGAGTAAGAAATTAAACATTTGTCGAGGCCTGGATATATATATATACCCAAGATACAGATAAGATATATCTATACCCAAGATACAGTCATTCCATTCTGACAACCTGTTCACCACATCAGCAACATGGAGATTTACACTAATCAGCATATCTACCCCACCTCCATAGAGATATAGACTAATATACTACTATATCTCCATATATACCTCAGCCATTTAGCATCTAACAGCGGAGAAACAGTCAGCATATCTACCCCACCTCCATAGAGATATAGACTAATATACTACTATATCTCCATATATACCTCAGCCATTTAGCATCTAACAGCGGAGAAACAGTCAGCATATCTACCCCACCTCCATAGAGATATAGACTAATATACTACTATATCTCCATATATACCTCAGCCATTTAGCATCTAACAGCGGAGAAACAGTCAGCATATCTACCCCACC
>CM026387.1:1109805-1165297 GCA_014843695.1 Archivesica marissinica
CAAGATACAGATAAGATATATATATACCCAAGATACAGATAAGATAGATCTATACCCAAGATACAGATAAGATATATCTATATCCAAGATACAGATAAGATAGATCTATATCCAAGATACAGATATATATATACCCAAGATACAGATAAGATATATCTATATCCAAGATACAGATAAGATATATCTATATCCAAGATACAGATAAGATAGATATATACCCAAGATACAGATAAGATATATATATACCCAAGATACAGATAAGATAGATCTATACCCAAGATACAGATAAGATATATCTATATCCAAGATACAGATAAGATAGATCTATATCCAAGATACAGATATATATATACCCAAGATACAGATAAGATATATCTATATCCAAGATACAGATAAGATATATCTATATCCAAGATACAGATAAGATAGATATATACCCAAGATACAGATAAGATATATATATACCCAAGATACAGATAAGATAGATCTATACCCAAGATACAGATAAGATATATCTATATCCAAGATACAGATAAGATAGATCTATATCCAAGATACAGATAAGATATATATATACCCAAGATACAGATAAGATATATCTATATCCAAGATACAGATAAGATATATATATCCAAGATACAGATAAGATATATATATACCCAAGATACAGATAAGATATATCTATACCCAAGATACAGATAAGATAGATCTATATCCAAGATACAGATAAGATATATATATCCAAGATACAGATAAGATATATCTATATCCAAGATACAGATAAGATATATCTATATCCAAGATACAGATAAGATATATCTATATCCAAGATACAGATAAGATAGATCTATATCCAAGATACAGATAAGATATATATACCCAAGATACAGATAAGATATATATATACCCAAGATACAGATAAGATAGATCTATACCCAAGATACAGATAAGATATATATATACCCAAGATACAGAAAAAAAACCCAAAACAAAAATATATATACCAAGATACACATAAGATATATATATACCCAAGATACAGATAAGATATATATATACCCAAGATACAGATAAGATAGATCTATACCCAAGATACAGATAAGATATATCTATACCCAAGATACAGATAAGATATCAGGGCTCGACAAATCCACTCGTCCGCTCGTATTTTAATTAGAAATTCCAAGTCGCTTGCCCAGTCGGACGAGTGAAAATTTCAGCTAAATATCCAATACAAATCGAAGGAACAAAATAAAATAATATCCGTTTTACTTTCTTCGGAATGATTACCAGGCGTGATAATGGGAAATCACCGAGGATATTTTAATGTGTTTATGCAGCAGCCACATAATTGCATTTATTAATAAATTAAAGTGCAATTCTGAAGATTTTTAATTTTCCTAAAATACATGGGACGAGTGATAGTCCAATCTGGACGAGTGGGACAGTGGCATCACTCGCCCAGTAGGACGAGTAAGAAATTAAACATTTGTCGAGGCCTGGATATATATATATACCCAAGATACAGATAAGATATATCTATACCCAAGATACAGTCATTCCATTCTGACAACCTGTTCACCACATCAGCAACATGGAGATTTACACTAATCAGCATATCTACCCCACCTCCATAGAGATATAGACTAATATACTACTATATCTCCATATATACCTCAGCCATTTAGCATCTAACAGCGGAGAAACAGTCAGCATATCTACCCCACCTCCATAGAGATATAGACTAATATACTACTATATCTCCATATATACCTCAGCCATTTAGCATCTAACAGCGGAGAAACAGTCAGCATATCTACCCCACCTCCATAGAGATATAGACTAATATACTACTATATCTCCATATATACCTCAGCCATTTAGCATCTAACATTGGAGAAACAGTCAGCATATCTACCCCACCTCCATAGAGATATAGACTAATATACTACTATATCTCCATTGTTTATGTATGTCGTATTGGTAATGGTGTCAAGAGTTGATTCTATGTGGCAAATAATAGATGAATTACCAGTAAGGTATAACTATAGTATGCATTCTATTAACTTTGCTACTACCTGTTAACTCTACGGGACCCAGGATTTACAGTTCAAGATTCAGGCGAGGGTGCGGTTACGGCAAGGAAAGGGATAAATCTGAGCCTTTCTTGCGGGTGAGGGGGGGACTGAATTTTGGGGACACTGTATTCTGGTGCATCTTGGAATGGCAGTTTATTACACATATACTCAGCAACAACAGCCACCTTCCCTTTTTGGCAATGGATTTTAGTGGAGATGATACACCTCTCTTCTTCCTAGCATATTTGGATCTTTAATGAGAGACAACAACATTTGTAATTGTCATTTTCGGTGTTTCAAAGATAAGTCTGTTGAAAAGTCCAGTTTTCTGCAGCAAACTATAATATTTGGGAAAGATATAATAGGACTGTATGTTATCCTGGAAGCTGATTCAATAGTGATGTCTGACCATATATCAACTTCAAACCCTGTTGCAATATTAATGACAGCTGTCACACGGGAAACACCATGGGGTAACACCACGGTCCTAGGAGGACAAACATGACTCATTTCTATTGCTATCACTGATCATTACAATCTGTTTGATTTGCAATTAAGAATAATGACAATTAGGAAGATAATGGCCTGTACCAATATCCCAAGCCAGTTCAAAAGTTTGAGAATGTTTTGTTTTACTATCTGATTTGTTTAGTTTGTATTTGAGGATTCCATTCAGCCACTTGAGAAGTCTTGGAGCAGCTGGCTGTCAGGGTAATCCGAGCATGTTGTATAAACACTGCAGGTGATGGGCACGTGGCCGGGATACAGCACGTGATGGGCACGTGGCCGGGATACAGTATACATTGCTTTAAGCGTCCACTTTAAACAAGAACTTTTGGCTCAATCAATATTGGATTCCTCTTCAACTTAATGGATGTAACCCGATACAACACATCTTCCTTACTGTGAAATGTTGATACAACCAGTCAAACTTACAGCTGTTTCTGTCAGATTTTGTATTTCATTGTTTTAACATGTCACAGGAAACATGATTTGTTTGTACAGTGAAATCCTTCTAAACCAAACTGCCACTGGACCAGAGGCAAAGTTTCTTATGGAGGGGTTTTCGGTTTAGAGGGTTTTTCATAGTAAGATATATAGATGTCTACCAACAATTCAATTCTGAAAATAACAGCTGAACATTTATTTGTATAAAAGAATAGTCAGTTTCATATTTGATCTAGACAAGTTGTCCTTTGGTTTACAGGTCAATTACAGTTGAAAATGTACATTTGTTTAAAATAATCTGTTTGGGAAAAGAGGGGTTCCGGGGGTTTACAGATGTTTTCTTACAATGAAAACAGAGCAGAAAAATGCGGATCCAAGAAATTTGTTCAGTTTGATGTTTCCAGTCAGAGGGGTTGCGGTTTAGCAGGGTTTTACTGTACCAGGTTACATAGGGTGATCCCATTATATATATATATATATATAGCATTTAGCAGGGTTTTACTGTACCGGGTTACATAGGGTGATCCCATTATATATAGCATTTAGCAGGGTTTTACTGTACCGGGTTACATAGGGTGATCCACTATATATAGCATTTAGCAGGGTTTTACTGTACCAGGTTACATAGGGTGATCCCATTATATATAGCATTTAGCAGGGTTTTACTGTACCGGGTTACATAGGGTGATCCACTATATATAGCATTTAGCAGGGTTTTACTGTACCGGGTTATATAGGGTGATCCACTATATATAGCATTTAGCAGGGTTTTACTGTACCAGGTTACATAGGGTGATCCATTATATATAGCATTTAGCAGGGTTTTACTGTACCGGGTTACATAGGGTGATCCACTATATATAGCATTTAGCAGGGTTTTACTGTACCGGGTTATATAGGGTGATCCACTATATATAGCATTTAGCAGGGTTTTACTGTACCAGGTTACGTAGGGTGATCCACTATATATAGCATTTAGCAGGGTTTTACTGTACCAGGTTACGTAGGGTGATCCACTATAAAATTATTTAGCATTTAAGAGTTGATTTGAAGTAGAAATGTGCGGAGAGTAGGTACAAATATATTCATTCAGTTATAATGTGGCATGACTTTGTATTCATTTATTTATTCATTTTATTGTTTGTGACCTTTGATCTGAGAACAATAATTACTGTTAGCCAATAACCAAGCTTTTCCCAGTAATCAGGTTTACCAGTATATTACCTATATACATAACTATATGGTTAGCTATAAAGTTCCTGCCAACTCGGCCACATCCCATCAACCTGCCCCCACCCCCATTTACCCTATTGGAGATGTTATAACATTTTCATCGCTCGCCCACATTGTTCGCTGGAGGCGAGGGTAAATAAGCTCAATCATCATCATAACATTTTCATGTATGCAAGTTTGTATAAAATGATATTATAAGAGAAATTGGACAGTCACAGCAAGACAGCAGGCTCTAGCGGATAAGAAACTGCCAACTTTTTCATATAAAGAGACACCGTCTGAGCAGGGCTCAAACCCATGGCCATCAGTGATGATAGGTTACAGTGGTATACCACTCGACCACAGAGGCGGACTCGGTTCCATCCCTAATTACGACAAATAACATTATTCTTATCTGCTAGAGCCTGCCAAGTAAATGTGTTGTTAGGTAACCTAACTGCCCGTCGCTCAAATGGGCAACCAGTAGCGACGTTAAATAAACTTAAATAAAAAAAAAGAGATGGAACTAAATATTCGAATATATTTTGAATATTCAATGAATATTTCACATCAACTCAGAACTGTTTCCAAAATAATTACCAGTGGTGTGTTTAGTTTAATATTGAATTGAATAATTGCTGGAGCCTGAGATTAGGTACAGGTGGCCAACAATTGCATGTAAACAAACTATCTATAAGATGAGAATCATGGCCATTTGGAGTGGATTTTATGATTTGAAATAACTAACAATAACCAATATTTAAAACAAAAATGGAAAATGAAAAAAAAAGGTTATTATTTTTATGCTTTGCAATCCGAAATGGATTCAAATATTTGGTCAGCTATTCGTATATTTGAATATTTTAGTCGCTCAAATGCATTTATGTGGTGGCGACTTTAAAAAGCATATAGCTATATATAGTTAATTAGAATATTCAGATATTTAAATATATATCTCCCTTTATTATATACCGTATTTAGCTGTGTATAGTGCGCACATTTCTTACTGAAATCCTCATCCATTTTATCTACTGCGCATTATACACCAGTACAGACATCAGGACATTTTTTCCCGGACCAAAATTTCGTGAAAAAACTGAAATTCGACCCGAACGGCCCACAGTCATTCTATAAGTTGTTACATTCGACAATCGTTATAAACTAGCTATTAAAACCAGTTGCCGATAGTCTATATAAATAAATCAAATGAATAAGACCACAAAATTAGCATATATTTCGTTTATTTTGGCAAACTTTGATGAATTTAATTGAAAAGGTAAATGCATAAAAAATGGCGATTTGATAACATCACGTGGTTTTATCGTATGTAATATTTCCCGTACTTTTCGCGTACTTCGTCGTACAATGTACAATGCATTGCATAAAAAAAAACTTTTTTGGCTGCAGTATTTCAATTGATTGTAGCGATAATTAATTTCGACAAACCTTTCACAATGGGTCCCAGTTAATTAGGTAGGCTTCACGTGTTGAGAAGTTTGAGCATCTGCTGACATGTTTGAGAACGTGTTGAGATGTTTGAGAACGTGTCGAGAAATTTGAGCAGGTGTGCCCGAGTGCGTTACCGTTACTCGATGAGGTATATCTCGAGTGATTAATATAAGTTGTAAAAATCACGGAGCACAATTTTTAGCGATTCTTGAGAAATGTTAAATTTTGACTTGGAAAATTGCGTTTTTCACGTGCGCAGTATACATATGAACTCAGTTTTTCCGCCGATTTTCGTGCCAGATCGTGGGTGCGCACTATACACGGTAGCGCACTATACACAGCTAAATACGGTATTCATCTTTCTGTTTTAAGCAAAATGTTGTTGGTAGTCTTTGAGTTCATCCTCCAGGGTGTGATGTCACTGAACAAGATGTAACAGACATCATGTTGTTCACAGTAAACATGATTACATTTTGTTGTATCAGGTTACATGAGGTATACATACTATAGAGCCTTGAACGGACACTTCCTGTATCAAAGATGAGCTGGTAATTTGTTGCAGTTACCCTGTGTGAGCATTGTTGCAGTTACCTTGTGTGAGCATTGTTGCAGTTACCTTGTGTGAGCATTGTTGCAGTTACCCTGTGTGAGCATTGTTGCAGTTACCTTGTGTGAGCATTGTTGCAGTTACCTTGTGTGAGCATTGTTGCAGTTACCCTGTGTGAGCATTGTTGCAGTTACGTTGTGTGAGCATTGTTGTAGTTACCTTGTGTGAGCATTGTTGCAGTTACCTTGTGTGAGCATTGTTGTAGTTACCTTGTGTGAGCATTGTTGCCATTACCGTGTGTGAGCATTGTTGCTGTTACCGTGTGTGAGCATTGTTGCCATTACCATGTGTGAGCATTGTTGCAGTTACCTTGTGTGAGCATTGTTGCAGTTAGCTTGTGTGAGCATTGTTGCAGTTACCTTGTAGTTACCTTGTGTGAGCATTGTTGCAGTTACCTTGTGTGAGTATTGTTGTAGTTACCTTGTGTGAGCATTATTGTAGTTACCTTGTGTGAGCATTGTTGTAGTTACCTTGTGTGAGCATTGTTGCAGTTACCTTGTGTGAGCATTGTTGCTGTTACCGTGTGTGAACATTGTTGCCGTTACCTTGTGTGAGCATTGTTGCCATTACCGTGTGTGAGCATTGTTGTAGTTACCTTGTGTGAGCATTGTTGTAGTTACCTTGTGTGAGTATTGTTGTAGTTACCTTGTGTGAGCATTGTTGTAGTTACCTTGTGTGAGCATTGTTGCAGTTACCTTGTGTGAGCATTGTTGTAGTTACCTTGTGTGAGCATTGTTGTAGTTACCTTGTGTGAGCATTGTTGTAGTTACCTTGTGTGAGTATTGTTGTAGTTACCGTGTAGTTACCTTGTGTGAGCATTGTTGTAGTTACCTTGTGTGAACATTGTTGTAGTTACCTTGTGTGAGTATTGTTGTAGTTACCGTGTAGTTACCTTGTGTGAGCATTGTTGTAGTTACCTTGTGTGAGCATTGTTGTAGTTACCTTGTGTGAGCATTGTTGCCGTTACCGTGTGTGAACATTGTTCCGTTACCTTGTGTGAGCATTGTTGCTGTTACCGTGTGTGAACATTGTTGCCGTTACCTTGTGTGAGCATTGTTGCCGTTACCGTGTGTGAGCATTGTTGTAGTTACCTTGTGTGAGCATTGTTGTAGTTACCTTGTGTGAGCATTGTTGCAGTTACCTTGTGTGAGCATTGTTGTAGTTACCTTGTGTGAGCATTGCCAACCACACACCACACACCACAAACCACAACAACCTGTGTGAGCATTGTTGAGTTACCTGTGTGACATTGTTGCAGTTACCTTGCGTCAGCATTGTTGCCATTACCTTGTGTGAGCATTGTTGTAGTTACCTTGTGTGAGCATTGTTGTAGTTACCTTGTGTGAGTATTGTTGTAGTTACCTTGTGTGAGCATTGTTGTAGTTACCTTGTGTGAGCATTGTTGTAGTTACCTTGTGTGAGCATTGTTGTAGTTACCTTGTGTGAGCATTGTTGTAGTTACCTTGCAGTTACCTTGTGTGAGCATTGTTGCGTTACCTGTGTGAGCATTGTTGTAGTTACCTTGTGTGAGCATTGTTGTAGTACCTGCAGTTACCTTGTGTGAGCATTGTTGCAGTTACCTTGTGTGAGCATTGTTGTAGTTACCTTGTGTGAGCATTGTTGTAGTTACCTTGTGTGTGCATTGTTGTAGTTACCTTGTGTGAGCATTGTTGTAGTTACCTTGTGTGAGCATTGTTGTAGTTACCTTGTGTGAGCATTGTTGCAGTTACCTTGTGTGAGCATTGTTGTCCAGTTACCTTGTGTGAGCATTGTTGTAGTTACCTTGTGTGAGCATTGTTGCAGTTACCTTGTGTGAGCATTGTTGTAGTTACCTTGTGTGAGCATTGTTGTTTGCAGTTACCTTGTGTGAGCATTGTTGCTGTTACCTTGTGTGAGCATTGTTGTCCAGTTACCTTGTGTGAGCATTGTTGCAGTTACCTTGTGTGAGCATTGTTGTAGTTACCTTGTGTGAGCATTGTTGTAGTTACCTTGTGTGAGCATTGTTGTAGTTACCTTGTGTGAGCATTGTTGCAGTTACCTTGTGTGAGCATTGTTGTAGTTACCTTGTGTGAGCATTGTTGTAGTTACCTTGTGTGAGCATTGTTGTAGTTACCTTGTGTGAGTATTGTTGTAGTTACCTTGTGTGAGCATTGTTGCAGTTACCTTGTGTGAGCATTGTTGCAGTTACCTTGTGTGAGCATTGTTGTAGTTACCTTGTGTGAGTATCAGCAGTTACCTTGTGTGAGTATCAGCAGTTACCTTGTGTGAGTATCAGCAGTTACCTTGTGTGAGTATCAGCAGTTACCTTGTGTGAGTATTGTTGTAGTTACCTTGTGTGAGTATCAGCAGTTACCTTGTGTGAGTATCAGCAGTTACCTTGTGAGAGTATCAGCAGTTACCTTGTGAGAGTATCAGCAGTTACCTTGTGTGAGTATCAGCAGTTACCTTGTGTGAGTATTGTTGCAGTTACCTTGTGAGAGTATCAGCAGTTACCTTGTGAGAGTATCAGCAGTTACCTTGTGTGAGTATCAGCAGTTACCTTGTGTGAGTATCAGCAGTTACCTTGTGTGAGTATCAGCAGTTACCTTGTGAGAGTATCAGCAGTTACCTTGTGTGAGTATCAGCAGTTACCTTGTGTGAGTATCAGCAGTTACCTTGTGTGAGTATCAGCAGTTACCTTGTGAGAGTATCAGCAGTTACCTTGTGTGAGTATCAGCAGTTACCTTGTGTGAGTATCAGCAGTTACCTTGTGTGAGTATCAGCAGTTACCTTGTGAGAGTATCAGCAGTTACCTTGTGTGAGTATCAGCAGTTACCTTGTGAGAGTATCAGCAGTTACCTTGTATGAGTATCAGCAGTTACCTTGTGAGAATATCAGCAGTTACCTTGTATGAGTATCAGCAGTTACCTTGTGTGAGTATCAGCAGTTACCTTGTGTGAGTATCAGCAGTTACCTTGTGTGAGTATCAGCAGTTACCTTGTATGAGTATCAGCAGTTACCTTGTGAGAGTATCAGCAGTTACCTTGTGTGAGTATCAGCAGTTACCTTGTGTGAGTATCAGCAGTTACCTTGTGTGAGTATCAGCAGTTACCTTGTGTGAGTATCAGCAGTTACCTTGTGTGAGTATCAGCAGTTACCTTGTGTGAGTATCAGCAGTTACCTTGTGTGAGTATCAGCAGTTACCTTGTGTGAGTATCAGCAGTTACCTTGTGTGAGTATCAGCAGTTACCTTGTGTGAGTATCAGCAGTTACCTTGTGTGAGTATCAGCAGTTACCTTGTGTGAGTATCAGCAGTTACCTTGTGTGAGTATCAGCAGTTACCTTGTGTGAGTATCAGCAGTTACCTTGTGTGAGTATCAGCAGTTACCTTGTGTGAGTATCAGCAGTTACCTTGTGTGAGTATCAGCAGTTACCTTGTGTGAGTATCAGCAGTTACCTTGTGTGAGCATTGTTGAGTTACCTTGTGTGAGATGCAGTTACCTTGTGTGAGCATTGTTGTAGTTACCTTGTGTGAGTATCAGCAGTTACCTTGTGTGAGTATCAGCAGTTACCTTGTGTGAGTATCAGCAGTTACCTTGTGTGAGTATCAGCAGTTACCTTGTGTGAGTATTGTTGTAGTTACCTTGTGTGAGTATCAGCAGTTACCTTGTGTGAGTATCAGCAGTTACCTTGTGAGAGTATCAGCAGTTACCTTGTGTGAGTATCAGCAGTTACCTTTTGTGAGTATTGTTGTAGTTACCTTGTGTGAGTATCAGCAGTTACCTTGTGTGAGTATCAGCAGTTACCTTGTGAGAGTATCAGCAGTTACCTTGTGTGAGTATCATTGTGTGAGTATCAGCAGTTACCTTGTGTGAGTATCAGCAGTTACCTTGTGTGAGTAGCAGCAGTTACCTTGTGTGAGTATCAGCAGTTACCTTGTGTGAGTATCAGCAGTTACCTTGTGTGAGTATCAGCAGTTACCTTGTGTGAGTATCAGCAGTTACCTTGTGTGAGTAGCGGCAGTTACCTTGTGTGAGTATCAGCAGTTACCTTGTGTGAGTATCAGCAGTTACCTTGTGTGAGTATCAGCAGTTACCTTGTGTGAGTAGCGGCAGTTACCTTGTGTGAGTATCAGCAGTTACCTTGTGTGAGTATCAGCAGTTACCTTGTGTGAGTAGCGGCAGTTACCTTGTGTGAGTATCAGCAGTTACCTTGTGTGAGTATCAGCAGTTACCTTGTGTGAGTATCAGCAGTTACCTTGTGTGAGTATCAGCAGTTACCTTGTGTGAGTAGCGGCAGTTACCTTGTGTGAGTATCAGCAGTTACCTTGTGTGAGTATCAGCAGTTACCGTGTGTGAGTATCAGCAGTTACCTTGTGTGAGTAGCGGCAGTTACCTTGTGTGAGTATCAGCAGTTACCTTGTGTGAGTATCAGCAGTTACCTTGTGTGAGTATCAGCAGTTACCTTGTGTGAGTATCAGCAGTTACCTTGTGTGAGTATCAGCAGTTACCTTGTGTGAGTAGCGGCAGTTACCTTGTGTGAGTATCAGCAGTTACCTTGTGTGAGTAGCGGCACCTGTTGTGCAAGATATGAGGTTCCTCTCTCTCATTTCCATTTATTATTCCATTAATGAGTGATGGTCTTTGTTTGCCTAGCCGAGTACCAGCATGGGGTCCCCGGTACCTACTGTCACCAGGACACAATATGAATATTAATTCAGTTTAATGATGATGTTATCTGTTTAACATTGTTAGCTGTCTGCAAGTTTTAATAGCAATTAATCAATAAACTATGAATGTTTCATGCATGGAGTAGTACTTCCTGCCAGACTTTGCTACCTCAAGTATCAGTACATGTGGCTCATTTAGGCATCCTTAGTCTCAGGCATGTCTGCCTACAATGAGAGAAAGAGACCTGTCTGCCTACAATGGTATATATTGCTCAGGCCTATCTGCCTACAATGGAAGATATTGCTCAAGCCTGTCTGCCTAAATGGTAGATATTGCTCAAGCCTGTCTGCCTATAATGGAAGATATTGCTCAGGCCTGTCTGCCTACAATGGTAGATATTGCTCAAGCCTGTCTGCCTACAATGGAAGATATTGCTCAGGCCTGTCTGCCTACAATGGAAGATATTGCTCAGGTCTGTCTGCCTACAATGAGAGATATTGCTCCAGGCCTGTCTGCCTACAATGAGAGACATTGCTCAGGTCTGTCTGCCTACAATGAGAGATATTGCTCAGGTCTGTCTGCCTACAATGAGAGATATTGCTCCAGGTCTGTCTACCTACAATGAGAGACATTGCTCAGGTCTGTCTGCCTACAATGAGAGATATTGCTCCAAGTTTGTCTGCCTACAATGAGAGATATTGCTCAGGCCTGTCTGCCTACAATGAGAGACATTGCTCAGGCCTGTCTGCCTACAATGGAAGATATTGCTCCAGGTCTGTCTGCCTACAATGAGAGACATTGCTCAGGCCTGTCTGCCTACAATGGAAGATATTGCTCAGGCCTGTCTGCCTACAATGGAAGATATTGCTCAGGTATGTCTGTCTACAATGGTAGATATTGCTCAAGCCTGTCTGCCTACAATGGAAGATATTGCTCAGGCCTGTGTGCCTACAATGGAAGATATTGCTCAGGTCTGTCTGTCTACAATGGTAGATATTGCTCAAGCCTGTCTGCCTACAATGGTAGATATTGCTCAGGTCTGTCTGTCTACAATGGTAGATATTGCTCAGGCCTGTCTGCCTACAATGAGAGACATTGCTCAGGTCTGTCTGCCTACAATGGTAGATATTGCTCAGGCCTGTCTGCCTACAATGGTAGACATTGCTCAGGCCTGTCTGCCTACAATGAGAGATATTGCTCAGGTCTGTCTGCCTACAATGAGAGATATTGCTCAGGCCTGTCTGCCTACAATGAGAGATATTGCTCAGGCCTGTCTGCCTACAATGGTAGATATTGCTCAGGCCTGTCTGCCTACAATGAGAGATATTGCTCAAGCCTGTCTGCCTACACTGAGAGATATTGCTCAGGTCTGTCTGCCTACAATGGTAGATATTGCTCAGGCCTGTCTGCCTACAATGGTAGATATTGCTCAGGTCTGGCTGCCTACAATGAGAGATATTGCTCAGGCCTGTCTGACTACAATGAGAGACATTGCTCAGGCCTGTCTGCCTACAATGAGAGATATTGCTCAGGTCTGTCTGCCTACAATGGTAGATATTGCTCAGGCCTGTCTGCCTACAATGGTAGATATTGCTCAGGTCTGTCTGCCTACAATGAGAGATATTGCTCAGGCCTGTCTGCCTACAATGAGAGACATTGCTCAGGCCTGTCTGCCTACAATGAGAGACATTGCTCAGGCCTGTCTGCCTACAATGAGAGACATTGCTCAGGCCTGTCTGCCTACAATGAGAGACATTGCTCAGGCCTGTCTGCCTACAATGAGAGACATTGCTCAGGCCTGTCTGCCTACAATGAGAGATATTGCTCAGCTTTTTTATTATCTCTCTTTCTCTGGTAGATTAAATAGCTGATTTATACTGAAATGAATATTGGTAAGTCCATTTAGTTGGAATTCTTTGTTATTACTGTTGTTCTATAACTAGATTAATTGGGTATACTGTCGTATATCTGTTGTGATATACTATAGTACATCTGTCGTGATATACTATAGTACATCTGTCGTGATATACTGTCGTACATCTGTCGTGATATACTATAGTACATCTGTCGTGATATACTATAGTACATCTGTCGTGATATACTATAGTACATCTGTCGTGATATACTATAGTACATCTGTCGTGATATACTGTCGTATATCTGTCGTGACATACAATAGTACATCTGTCGTGATATACTATAGTACATCTGTCGTGATATACTATAGTACATCTGTCGTGATATACTATAGTACATCTGTCATGATATACTATAGTACATCTGTCGTGATATACTATAGTACATCTGTCGTGATATACTGTCGTACATCTGTCGTGATATACTGTCGTACATCTGTCGTGATATAGTACATCTGTCGTGATATAGTACATCTGTCATGATATAGTACATCTGTCATGATATAGTACATCTGTCGTGATATAGTACATCTGTCATGATATAGTACATCTGTCGTGATATAGTACATCTGTCGTGATATAGTACATCAGCCATGATATAGTACATCTATTGTGATATAGTACATCTATCGTGATATAGTACATCTGTCGTCATATAGTACATCTGTCATGATATAGTACATCTGTCGTGATATAGTACATCTGTCGTGATATAGTACATCAGCCATGATATAGTACATCTATTGTGATATAGTACATCTATCGTGATATAGTACATCTGTCGTGATATAGTACATCTGTCATGATATAGTACATCTGTCATGATATACTGTAGTACATCTGTCGTGATATAGTACATCTGTCGTGATATAGTACATCTGTCGTGATATAGTACATCTGTCATGATATAGTACATCTGTCATGATATAGTACATCTGTCGTGATATAGTACATCTGTCGTGATATAGTACATCAGCCATGATATACTGTAGTACATCTGTCGTGATATACTGTAGTACATCAGCCATGATATACTGTAGTACATCTGTCGTGATATACTGTAGTACATCTGTCGTGATATACTGTAGTACATCAGCCATGATATACTGTAGTACATCTGTCGTGATATACTGTAGTACATCTGTCATGATATACTGTAGTACATCTGTCGTGATATACTGTAGTACATCAGCCATGATATACTGTAGTACATCTGTCGTGATATACTGTAGTACATCTGTCGTGATATACTGTAGTACATCTGTCGTGATATACTGTAGTACATCTGTCGTGATATACTGTAGTACATCTGTCGTGATATACTGTAGTACATCTGTCATGATATACTGTAGTACATCTGTAATGATATACTGTAGTACATCTGTCGTGATATACTGTAGTACATCTGTCGTGATATACTGTAGTACATCTGTCGTGATATACTGTAGTACATCTGTCGTGATATACTGTAGTAAATCTGTCATGATATAGTACATCCGTCATGATATAGTACATCTGTCATGATATACTGTAGTACATCTGTCGTGATATACTGTAGTAAATCTGTCGTGATATAGTACATCTGTCATGATATAGTACATCTGTCATGATATACTGTAGTACATCTGTCATGATATAGTACATCTGTCATGATATAGTACATCTGTCATGATATAGTACATCTGTCATGATATAGTACATCTGTCGTGATATAGTACATCTGTTGTGATATAGTACATCTGTCGTGATATAGTACATCTATTGTGATATAGTACATCTATTGTGATATAGTACATCTATCGTGATATAGTACATCTGTCGTGATATAGTACATCTGTCATGATATACTGTAGTACATCTGTCGTGATATAGTACATCTGTCATGATATAGTACATCTGTCATGATATAGTACATCTGTCGTGATATAGTACATCTGTCGTGATATAGGACATCTGTCGTGATATAGTACATCAGCCATGATATAGTACATCTGTCATGATATAGTACATCTGTCGTGATATAGTACATCTGTAGTGATATAGTACATCTGTCATGATATAGTACATCTGTCATGATATAGTACATCTGTAGTGATATAGTACATCTGTCGTGATATAGTACATCTGTCGTGATATACTGTAGTACATCAGCCATGATATACTGTAGTACATCTGTCATGATATAGTACATCAGCTTTGATATACTGTAGTACATCTGTCATGATATAGTACATCAGCCATGATATACTGTAGTACATCTGTCGTGATATACTGTAGTACATCTGTCGTGATATACTTTAGTACATCTGTCATGATATAGTACATCTGTAATGATATACTGTAGTACATCTGTCGTCATATACTGTAGTAAATCTGTCGTGATATAGTACATCTGTCATGATATACTGTAGTACATCTGTCGTGATATAGTACATCTGTCATGATATACTGTAGTACATCTGTCGTGATATAGTACATCTGTCATGATATAGTACATCTGTCATGATATAGTACATCTGTCGTGATATAGTACATCTGTCGTGATATAGGACATCTGTCGTGATATAGTACATCAGCCATGATATAGTACATCTGTCATGATATAGTACATCTGTCGTGATATAGTACATCTGTAGTGATATAGTACATCTGTCATGATATAGTACATCTGTCATGATATAGTACATCTGTAGTGATATAGTACATCTGTCGTGATATAGTACATCTGTCGTGATATACTGTAGTACATCAGCCATGATATACTGTAGTACATCTGTCGTGATATAGTACATCAGCCATGATATACTGTAGTACATCTGTCGTGATATAGTACATCAGCCATGATATACTGTAGTACATCTGTCGTGATATACTGTAGTACATCTGTCGTGATATACTGTAGTACATCTGTCATGATATAGTACATCTGTAATGATATACTGTAGTACATCTGTCGTCATATACTGTAGTAAATCTGTCATGATATAGTACATCTGTCATGATATACTGTAGTACATCTGTCATGATATAGTACATCTGTCATGATCTGTCATGATATAGTACATCTGTCATGATATAGTACATCTGTCATGATATAGTACATCTGTCATGATATAGTACATCTGTCATGATATAGTACATCTGTCGTGATATAGTACATCTGTCGTGATATAGTATATCTGTCGTGATATAGTACATCAGCCATGATATACTGTAGTACATCTGTCGTGATATAGTACATCTGTCGTGATATAGTACATCAGCCATGATATACTGTAGTACATCTGTCGTGATATAGTACATCAGCCATGATATACTGTAGTACATCTGTCGTGATATAGTACATCTGTCATGATATAGTACATCTGTCATGATATAGTACATCTGTAGTGATATAGTACATCTGTCGTGATATAGTACATCAGCCATGATATACTGTAGTACATCTGTCGTGATATAGTACATCAGCCATGATATACTGTAGTACATCTGTCGTGATATACTGTAGTACATCTGTCGTGATATACTGTAGTACATCTGTAATGATATACTGTAGTACATCTGTCGTGATATACTGTAGTAAATCTGTCATGATATACTGTAGTACATCTGTCGTGATATACTGTAGTACATCTGTCATGATATAGTACATTTGTCATGATATAGTACATCTGTCATGATATACTGTAGTACATCTGTCGTGATATACTGTAGTACATCTGTCGTGATATACTGTAGTACATCTGTCATGATATAGTACATCTGTCATGATATACTGTAGTACATCTGTCGTGATATAGTACATCTGTCATGATATAGTACATCTGTCATGATATAGTACATCTGTCATGATATACTGTAGTACATCTGTCATGATATACTGTAGTACATCTGTCGTGATATACTGTAGTAAATCTGTCATGATATAGTACATCTGTCATGATATACTGTAGTACATATGTCATGATATAGTACATCTGTCGTGATATACTGTAGTACATCTGTCATGATATAGTACATCTGTCATGATATAGTACATCTGTCGTGATATACTGTAGTACATCTGTCATGATATAGTACATCTGTCGTGATATAGTACATCTGTCATGATATACTGTAGTACATCTGTCATGATATAGTACATCTGTCATGATATAGTACATCTGTCATGATATACTGTAGTACATCTGTCATGATATAGTACATCTGTCGTGATATACTGTAGTACATCTGTCATGATATACTGTAGTACATCTGTCGTGATATAGTACATCTGTTGTGATATACTGTAGTACATCTGTCGTGATATAGTACATCTGTCATGATATACTGTAGTACATCTGTCGTGATATACTGTAGTACATCTGTCATGATATAGTACATCTGTCATGATATAGTACATCTGTCATGATATACTGTAGTACATCTGTCATGATATAGTACATCTGTCATGATATAGTACATCTGTCATGATATACTGTAGTACATCTGTCATGATATACTGTAGTACATCTGTCGTGATATACTGTAGTAAATCTGTCATGATATAGTACATCTGTCATGATATACTGTAGTACATATGTCATGATATAGTACATCTGTCGTGATATACTGTAGTACATCTGTCATGATATAGTACATCTGTCATGATATAGTACATCTGTCGTGATATACTGTAGTACATCTGTCATGATATAGTACATCTGTCGTGATATAGTACATCTGTCATGATATACTGTAGTACATCTGTCATGATATAGTACATCTGTCGTGATATACTGTAGTACATCTGTCATGATATACTGTAGTACATCTGTCGTGATATAGTACATCTGTTGTGATATACTGTAGTACATCTGTCGTGATATAGTACATCTGTCATGATATACTGTAGTACATCTGTCGTGATATAGTACATCTGTTGTGATATACTCTAGTACATCTGTCGTAATATAGTACATCTGTCGTGATATAGTACATCTGTCGTGATATAGTACATCTGTCGTGATATACTGTAGTACATCTGTCGTGATATACTGTAGTACATCTGTCATGATATAGTACATCTGTCGTGATATACTGTAGTACATATGTCGTGATATACTGTAGTACATCTGTCGTGATATACTGTAGTACATCTGTCGTGATATACTGTAGTACATCTGTCGTGATATACTGTAGTACATCTGTCGTGATATACTGTAGTACATCTGTCGTGATATACTGTAGTACATCTGTCGTGATATACTGTAGTAAATATGTCATGATATACTGTAGTACATCTGTCGTGATATACTGTAGTACATCTGTCGTGATATACTGTAGTACATCTGTCGTGATATACTGTAGTACATCTGTCGTGATATAGTACATCTGTCATGATATACTGTAGTACATCTGTCGTGATATACTGTAGTACATCTGTCGTGATATACTGTAGTACATCTGTCGTGATATACTGTAGTAAATCTGTCATGATATACTGTAGTACATCTGTCGTGATATAGTACCTCTGTCATGATATACTGTAGTACATCTGTCATGATATAGTACCTCTGTCATGATATACTGTAGTACATCTGTCATGATATAGTACCTCTGTCATGATATACTGTAGTACATCTGTCGTGATATACTGTAGTACATCTGTCGTGATATACTGTAGTAAATCTGTCGTGATATACTGTAGTACATCTGTCGTGATATACTGTAGTACATCTGTCGTGATATACTGTAGTACATCTGTAGTGATATACTGTAGTACATCTGTCGTGATATACTGTAGTTCATCTGTCGTGATATACTGTAGTACATCTGTCGTGATATACTGTAGTACATCTGTAGTGATATACTGTAGTACATCTGTCATGATATACTGTAGTACATCTGTCGTGATATACTGTAGTACATCTGTCGTGATATACTGTAGTACATCTGTCGTGATATACTGTAGTACATCTGTCGTGATATACTGTAGTACATCTGTCGTGATATACTGTAGTACATCTGTAGTGATATACTGTAGTACATCTGTCGTGATATACTGTAGTACATCTGTCGTGATATACTGTAGTACATCTGTCGTGATATACTCTAGTAAATCTGTCGTGATATACTGTAGTACATCGGTCGTGATATACTGTAGTACATATGTCGTGATATACTGTAGTACATCTGTCGTGATATACTGTAGTACATCTGTCGTGATATACTGTAGTACATCTGTCGTGATATAGTACCTCTGTCATGATATACTGTAGTACATCTGTCATGATATACTATAGTACATCTGTCGTGATATACTGTAGTACATCTGTAGTGATATACTGTAGTACATCTGTCGTGATATAGTACATCTGTCGTGATATACTGTAGTACATCTGTCGTGATATACTGTAGTACATCTGTCGTGATATACTGTAGTACATCTGTCGTGATATACTGTAGTACATCTGTCGTGATATACTGTAGTACATCTGTCGTGATATACTGTAGTACATCTGTCGTGATATACTGTAGTACATCTGTCGTGATATACTGTAGTACATCTGTCGTGATATACTGTAGTACATCTGTCGTGATATACTGTAGTACATCTGTCGTGATATACTGTAGTACATCTGTCGTGATATACTGTAGTACATCTGTCGTGATATACTGTAGTACATCTGTCGTGATATACTGTAGTACATCTGTCGTGATATACTGTAGTACATCTGTCGTGATATACTGTAGTACATCTGTAGTGATATACTGTAGTACATCTGTCGTGATATACTGTAGTTCATCTGTCGTGATATACTGTAGTACATCTGTCGTGATATACTGTAGTACATCTGTAGTGATATACTGTAGTACATCTGTCATGATATAGTACATCTGTCGTGATATACTGTAGTACATCTGTCGTGATATACTGTAGTACATCTGTCGTGATATAGTACATCTGTCGTGATATACTGTAGTACATCTGTCGTGATATACTGTAGTACATCTGTCGTGATATAGTACATCTGTCGTGATATACTGTAGTACATCTGTCGTGATATACTGTAGTACATCTGTCGTGATATACTGTAGTACATCTGTCGTGATATACTGTAGTACATCTGTCGTGATATACTGTAGTACATCTGTCGTGATATACTGTAGTACATCTGTCGTGATATACTGTAGTACATCTGTCGTGATATACTGTAGTACATCTGTCGTGATATACTGTAGTACATCTGTCGTGATATAGTACATCTGTCGTGATATACTGTAGTACATCTGTCGTGATATAGTACATCTGTCGTGATATAGTACATCTGTCGTGATATAGTACATCTGTCGTGATATACTGTAGTACATCTGTCGTGATATACTGTAGTACATCTGTCGTGATATAGTACATCTGTCGTGATATACTGTAGTACATCTGTCGTGATATACTGTAGTACATCTGTCGTGATATACTGTAGTACATCTGTCGTGATATACTGTAGTACATCTGTCGTGATATACTGTAGTACATCTGTCGTGATATACTGTAGTACATCTGTCGTGATATACTGTAGTACATCTGTCGTGATGTACTGTAGTACATCTGTCGTGATATACTGTAGTACATCTGTAGTGATATACATCTGTCGTGATATACTGTAGTTCATCTGTCGTGATATACTGTAGTACATCTGTCGTGATATACTGTAGTACATCTGTAGTGATATACTGTAGTACATCTGTCGTGATATACTGTAGTACATCTGTAGTGATATACTGTAGTACATCTGTCATGATATAGTACATCTGTCGTGATATACTGTAGTACATCTGTCGTGATATACTGTAGTACATCTGTCGTGATATAGTACATCTGTCGTGATATACTGTAGTACATCTGTCGTGATATACTGTAGTACATCTGTCGTGATATAGTACATCTGTCGTGATATACTGTAGTACATCTGTCGTGATATACTGTAGTACATCTGTCGTGATATACTGTAGTACATCTGTCATGATATACTGTAGTACATCTGTAGTGATATACTGTAGTACATCTGTCGTGATATACTGTAGTACATCTGTCGTGATATACTGTAGTACATCTGTCGTGATATAGTACATCTGTCATGATATACTGTAGTACATCTGTCGTGATATAGTACATCTGTCGTGATATACTGTAGTACATCTGTCGTGATATACTGTAGTACATCTGTCGTGATATAGTACATCTGTCGTGATATACTGTAGTACATCTGTCGTGATATACTGTAGTACATCTGTCGTGATATACTGTAGTACATCTGTCGTGATATACTGTAGTACATCTGTCGTGATATACTGTAGTACATCTGTCGTGATATAGTACCTCTGTCATGATATACTGTAGTACATCTGTCGTGATATACTGTAGTACATCTGTCGTAATATACTGTAGTACATCTGTCGTGATATACTGTAGTACATCTGTCGTGATATACTGTAGTACATCTGTCGTGATATACTGTAGTACATCTGTCGTGATATAGTACCTCTGTCATGATATACTGTAGTACATCTGTCGTGATATAGTACATCTGTCGTGATATAGTACATCTGTCATGATATACTGTAGTACATCTGTCATGATGCACGGTCTCCCATCATAAATACAATAATTTTACAGATAGCATGGTCTGCCATCATAAATACAATTACTGTAAGATAGCACGGTCTCCCATCATAAATACAATTATTGTAAAATAGCACGGTCTCCCATCATAAATACAATTACTGTAAGATAGCACGGTCTCCCATCATAAATACAATTACTGTAAGATAGCACGGTCTCTCATCATAAATACAATAATTGTAAGATAGCACGGTCTCCCATCATAAATACAATTATTGTAAGATAGCACGGTCTGCCATCATAAATACAATTATTGTAAGATAGCACGGTCTCCCATCATAAATACAATTATTGTAAGATAGCACGGTCTGCCATCATAAATACAATTATTGTAAGATAGCATGGTCTCCCATCATAAATACAATACACAAAATCAATAGAGTATTTCCCCTTTCTTGGGATACCACACAATAGAGTATTTCCCCTTTCTTGGGATACCACACTGTCCTGCTGTTTGTTGTTGAGCATGGCTTGTAATATTAACAGGTGGGTTTCATAAATTATGAACACAGTCTCAGCCTCATTTGTAACCATGACAGGTTTACAACACTTTGTCTTGTTACACTTCACAGCAAATAAATCACAAATAATAATAGAAATGTCCACCTTTTTTCCATGCTAAAAATAATTGTGTTTGGTTTTGTCTATTCCCCCCCCCCCCCCCCCAGCTTGCTACATGCGTATAAGGTGATTGAACTCTTGTCTCTCGGTCTCGGCTTCCACCACAACACCCGACCCACCCCGCCCCCTCACATTAAAACATCAGGTTCATAATTATCCCTTTTCATTAAATCAAATCATTAAATCACAGTTTGTTGACAATTCAGTATTTTCGCATAAATTGGCTGTTACTTTGCAGACTAAAGCAGTGCGAACGGCTTCATTTTGTATCTGGTGTCTAAGGTAAACAACTGTGATATGTCACACCTCCTGTGTTTTGACATAATCAGAACTTGAAACCCAATAAGGTTCATTGATATTCACACCTTAGCAAGACCAAATTATTTTTATTGATTATAATTTTTATTAAAAGTAGCATTTATGCTTCCCTTTGTTAATATTATTTTGTTTGGGCACAACCAGCATTAAGTTGTACGGTATTCAGGTGTTGGAGCACAACCAGCATTAAGTTGTACGGTATTCAGGTGTTGGGGCACAACCAGCATTAAGTTGTACGGTATTCAGGTGTTGGAGCACAACCAGCATTAAGTTGTACAGTATTCAGGTGTTGGGGCACAACCAGCATTAAGTTGTACGGTATTCAGGTGTTGGAGCACAACCAGCATTAAGTTGTACGGTATTCAGGTGTTAGTGGTGGAGGAAGACTCAAGATGCCTCTTCCAGCACTATTTCAGGCACAGACGGGTTCCTGGGTATAGAACCACCAATCTTCCACAGGCTATCTGGATAGCTTCCTCATATGAACGTGGATTCGAACGTACAGCTGTGAGGGCCAAGTGATTTGACGTTAACGACCGTAACCACTCGGCAATTATAAAGTTTTCATGAAAATCTAACAAGATCCTTGAACCACAAGCGGGACATATTACAGTGTTTCCAAACAATATTTTTTTTATTAATGATATAAAACAGACACTATATTATAACCTAGATATAAATATAAATAAAATAATATATAATACATGTACATATTAAATCTATTATTTTATTATTAAAACCTTTTCGGGCCTGTTTTTTGCTTGCCTTGAACAGGTTGTCAAATACATCAATGTTTGACTTACTGTCCAGATTTATGTACCATATTTACTCACCAATTCTGGCAATTTGAGATGTACCGTATTAAATCAGTGGTATTTTGCATACCCGCTGCATATATGAAGGGCTGAGATGTACCGTGGTATTTTGCATACCCGCCGCGTATATGAAGGGCTGAGATGTACCGTGGTATTTTGCATACCCGCCGCGTATATGAAGGGCTGAGATGTACCGTGGTATTTTGCATACCCGCTGCGTATCTGAAGGGTTGAGATGTACCGTATTAAATCAGTGATATTTTGCATAGACCCGCCGCGTATATGAAGGGTTGAGAAAATTGAAAACAATTAGAAGAAAAGATCAAACAAACTGTACTGTAAAAGCACTGTAAATTATGTTGAATCATAAAAAACTGCACTGATGCACAACATTAAATTTGATTTGCTAAAATAAGTTCAGCTTACAAACAGAGGCTTTCAGTTATTTCAAGTCATCAATAATTGAGTTGGAACAAACTGATTTAAAAATAACAACATTGTTATCATGCGATTATAAGACAGGAAGCCACTTTCAGACAATAATCTGGTGATAAAAAGCCTGTCTTATAGGCGAGTAAATATGTTATGTTTTTTATATAAACATATAATGTCCATTACCCCAATAATACAGTTTAATGATTGCCATATAGATAAGCCTCACTCCCTGCACCTTTAACATCAAAGGTTGAGGCTACAAATGAAACATCACACATGAAACAAACAGTTATTACCAGAGTAAGAAATAAACATAGATATTTGATGGCTTTCATTTCCTTCTTCAATTGGGAAGGTAATAATGTGGTCATTCCCTCTGCCACAAACTACAAGTGATGGTAATAGATTGCTGCAAACTACAAGTGAATAGGTTATAGATTAGGATCTTGGGGATATTATAGTAAATGTTTGTTTGAGATATTGCAGGACATGCCACTATGGTGTAGTTTTATTGCTTATAATATATATGCTAGTCGTCCATTTTGCATGACGACATATTTCAAAATTAAAATCCACATTTCCACATATTAAATAAAACTCACGGGTAGAAAATATAATTTTACACAAAAAGATGCACATTTTTATCTTTTAGATACAATTATTTATCATCGCCCCCTGATGAATCGGGGCAACGCCTCGACAAGTATATTACTCATATTATTTTGGAGATTAAAGGGCTTGTTATGGGAGATTAAAGGGTTTGTTATGGGAGATTAAAGGGTTTGTTATGGGATATTAAAGGGTTTGTTATGGGAGATTAAAGGGTTTGTTATGGGATATTAAAGGATTTGTTATGGGATATTAAAGGGTTTGTTATGGGATATTGCACAAATAGCTTAGGTTATTATAGGCACTCCAGCTATTATTGGTGGAGGAAGATCCCGGGTGCCCCTCCGAGCAGTATTTCTGGAAGGAAGATCCCGGGTGCCCCTCCAAGCAGTATTTCAGGGGGGAAGACCCCAGGTGTCCCTCCGAGCAGTATTTCAGGGGGGAAGACCCCAGGTGCCCCTCCAAGCAGTATTTCAGGGGGGAAGACCCCAGGTGCCCCTCCGAGCAGTATTTCAGGGGGGAAGACCCCAGGTGCCCCTCCGAGCAGTATTTCAGGGGGGAAGACCCCAGGTGCCCCTCCGAGCAGTATTTCAGGGGGGAAGACCCCAGGTGCCCCTCCGAGCAGTATTTCAGGGGGGAAGACCCCAGGTGCCCCTCCGAGCAGTATTTCAGGGGGGAAGACCCCAGGTGCCCCTCCGAGCAGTATTTCAGGGGGGAAGACCCCAGGTGCCCCTCCAAGCAGTATTTCAGGGGGGAAGACCCCAGGTGCCCCTCCAAGCAGTATTTCAGGGGGGAAGACCCCAGGTGCCCCTCCGAGCAGTATTTCAGGGGGGAAGACCCCAGGTGCCCCTCCGAGCAGTATTTCAGGGGGGAAGACCCCAGGTGCCCCTACGAGCAGTATTTCAGGGGGGAAGACCCCAGGTGCCCCTCCGAGCAGTATTTCAGGGGGAAGACCCCAGGTGCCCCTCCGAGCAGTATTTCAGGGGGAAGACCCCAGGTGCCCCTCCGAGCAGTATTTCAGGGGGGAAGACCCCAGGTGCCCCTCCAAGCAGTATTTCAGGGGGGAAGACCCCAGGTGCCCCTCCGAGCAGTATTTCAGGGGGGAAGACCCCAGGTGCCCCTCCGAGCAGTATTTCAGGGGGGAAGACCCAGGTGCCCCTCCGAGCAGTATTTCAGGGGTGAAGACCCCAGGTGCCCCTCCGAGCAGTATTTCTGGAAGGAAGATCCCGGGTGCCCCTCTGAGCAGTATTTCAGGGGGGAAGACCCCAGGTGCCCCTCCGAGCAGTATTTCAGGGGGAATACCCCAGGTGCCCCTCCGTGCAGTATATCAGGAAGCAAGCCCGGGTGCCCCTCCGTGCAGTATTTCAGGGGGAAGATCCCGGGTGCCCCTCCGAGCAGTATTTCAGGAAGCAAGATCCCGGGTGCCCCTCCGTGCAGTATTTCAGGAAGCAAGATCCCGGGTGCCCCTCCGAGCAGTATTTCAGGAAGCAAGATCCCGGGTGCCCCTCCGAGCAGTATTTCAGGAAGCAAGATCCCGGGTGCCCCTCCGAGCAGTATTTCAGGAAGGAAGATCCGGGTGCCCCTCCGTGCAGTATTTCAGGAAGGAAGATCCCGGGTGCCCCTCCGAGCAGTATTTCAGGAAGGAAGATCCCGGGTGCCCCTCCGTGCAGTATTTCAGGAAGGAAGATCCCGGGTGCTCCTCCGAGCAGTATTTCAGGAAGGAAGATCCCGGGTGCCCCTCCGAGCAGTAGAACATTCTGGATTCTGCGAGCCAGCTGGATAGCTTCCCCACATTTGACCCCCCCCCCACTCGTGGGAGGTGAGGGGCAAGTGATTTGAAGTCAACTACCTTAACCGCTAGGCCACAGAGGCCTCCTTTGCATGCAAAAATGGTACAGGAGTTGTTACACTACAATGCCTCCCAGATAATAACCCTACAGTGCCTCCGAGACCCCAGCCATACAGTGCCTCCCAGACCCCAACCCTACAGTGCCTCCCAGACCCCAACCCTACAGTGCCTCCAGACGCCTACCATATTATGCCTCCAGACCCAACCTTACAGTGCCTCTCAGACCCCAACCCTACAGTGCCTCCAGATGTCAACCCTACAGTTCCTCCTAGACCCCAACCATAGAGTGACTCCAGATTCCAACCCTACAGTGCCTCCTAGATCCCAACCCTACAGTGCCTCCTCGACCCCACCCCTACAGTGCCTCCAGATTCCAACCCTACAGTGCCTCCTTGACTCCACCCCTACAGTGCCTCCAGATTCCACCCCTACAGTGCCTCCAGATGCCAACCCTACAGTTCCTCCCAGACACCAACCCTACAGTGCCCCCAGATGCCAACCCTACAGTGCCTCCAGATGCCAACCCTACAGTGCCTCCCAGACCACAACCCTAAGTGCCTCCAGATGCCAACCCTACAGTTCCTCCCAGACCACAACCCTACAGTGCCTCCAGATGCCAACCCTACAGTGCCCCCAGACACCAACCCTACAGTGCCCCCAGATGCCAACCCTACAGTGCCCCCAGATGCCAACCCTACAGTGCCTCCTAGGCCCCAACACTACAGTGCCTCCTAGATCCCAACACTACAGTGCCTCCTAGACCCCAACCCTACAGTGCATCCTATACCCCAACCCTATAGTGCTTCCAGATGCCAACCCTACAGTTCCTCCCAGACCCCAACCCTACAGTGCCTCCAGATGCCAACCCTACAGTGCCTCCCAGACCCCAACCCTACAGTGCCTCCCAGACCCCAACCCTACAGTGCCTCCAGATGCCAACCCTACAGTGCCTCCTAGACCCCAACACTACAGTGCCTCCAGATGCCAACTCTACAGTGCCTCCCAGACCCCAACCCTACAGTTCCTCCAGATGCCAACCCTACAGTGCCTCCCAGACCCCAACCCTACAGTGCCTCCCAGACCACCAACCCTACAGTGCCTACAGATGCCAACCCTACAGTGCCTCCTAGACCCCAACAATATAGTGCCTCCAGATGCCAACTCTACAGTGCCTCCCAGACCCCAACCCTACAGTGCCTCCCAGACCACAACACTACAGTGCCTCCAGATGCCAACCCTACAGTGCCTCCTAGACCCCAACCCTACAGTACCTCCCAGACCCCAACCCTACAGTGTCTCCAGATGCCAACCGTACAGTGCATCCTAGACCCCACCCTACAGTACCTCCCAGACCCCAACCCTACAGTGCCTCCCAGACCCCAACCCTACAGTGCCTCCAGATGCCAACCCTACAGTGCATCCTAGACCCCAACCCTACAGTGCCTTCTAGACCCCAACCCTACAGTGCCCCCTAGACCCCAGCCCTACAGTGCCTCCAAATACCAACCTTATAGTGCCTCCTAGACCCCAACCCTACAGTGCCTCCAGATGCCAACCTTACAGTGCCTCCAGACCCCAACCCTACAGTGCCTCCAATGCCAACCCTACAGTGCTGTTCTTAACTGGTGGTCTGTTTGATTCATTGTACATGGGTTAAAACCGAATGTGACCACCAGGGTTACTGAGTAGGATATTTATATATGTAGTACTACTACTGAGACCCCCCCCCCTGGTGACATTCTGGTTAAACCGAGAGACTGAATCAAATGAAGCCAATAAAAATAACACTTTTCTTTTGTTGGTATTTAAATGAATTGCTTGTATTTGATATTTTGTCAAGATAAGATGAAAGGCTTTATATGTTTGTACAAACTGCAAATATTGATTCAGATAAAAACAGATGGTGTTAAACTATTCATGGTTCAGGGCTCTTACAAAATAGAAATGAAAAGCTTGTTTAATATTTAAAACAGATGTTTCAGCTTTAGCATTGTCTGAGTCTGTTAATTGCTTCTCCTCATCAGCAAGCAGAATGTCAACAGTGTGTTTGTTTTTACATTTATTTAACGTCGCTACCAGTTGCCCATATGAGCAACGCCTCCTGAAGAGATTAGTCAATTTAGATTTGGAGGATAGTGCATGATACAGGCAGAGACCCATTCCAGAATCTCCTCTGGTTCTTTTACGTGAACGGTGTAAAGCACCAACACGAAACCTCAGTTTAACGTCCCATCTGAAAGACTGTTAATTTTATTAGGGTCAGACGGGGGATCGAACCTGCGATCCCTGGACAGAATGTCAACAGTTTATGATCAGCATACTATACTCTCTTGTAATCTCTTGTGCAACCAAGTGTAAAGTGAGGGGGGACAGGTGGGTGCTTAAACGTCAACTTCTTACTGCCGAACAATCACCAGGATATCTTATTGCATATACTTCAACATCAACTTCTTACTGCCGAACAATCAGTCACGAGCAGTTAGTTAATCTACAATGTTATGTGCAAGTTAAAAAGATAAAATGATCTACAAAGCTATTATAAGTTAAAAGCAGACAGTACATAGATTGAGAGAGTTCGTGTCCAGTCTGCTAACAAAGGTCGGCAGACTGGGACTCGACTGTATATATGTTGGTAGACTGTTCCATAGCCTGATTGTTCTTGGGAAAACTGTTTTTGACCTTATATAGTTACAGTTTCTTGTGGGTGTAAGGTGATGGTGATCTACAGAAACTAGTTCATTTCTTATTTTGACAAACATGATTAGTATGGATTTTTAATATAGTGCAATCTCAAAGTGGGTGGATAGGGGGCAGGGAGGGAGGGAGGATAGGGGTGCTAACTTACTGTTCAAATATAAGGGGGTAGTGGATCACTGCTCTGCAGTAAAATATATTTAGAGGGCATTGCATGTAGTGCATTCTGGAACAGCTTACAGGTGTGGGTGGTTGTAGGGGGAGGGGGCAGCAAGGAAGGGGTGCTAATTGATTGGAGAGAGTTGGAATTTGCTGTTGATTGCATAATTCAGTACTTGCCTACATCCATCTCCCTATCATAAAGGTCTGGCCGTATCATAGCATACATGTATATGGAAGACAAGACTGCTCAGCCCCTTTTATCAATCTGATATAACAAAAGTGTTTACAGCAAACAGTGATACAACTGAACATGTCAGTGCATTGACATGAAGGCATGTTTCAATTGTTTATCTTCACATTTCATTGTATCAACCTCTCACAGGAAGGACAGTGTGTGAAGTTAACACACTATTGTTTGATTGTCTGATAGCCTCACAGAACATGAAATGCAGACAGACGTGAGGCCAGATCAATGTGACAGTTACTGGCTGGTATGTTATATATGTACATACAAATCCACTGACAAGCTTATGAGCAAGACAAGATACTCATCTTAGATTATCAGTGTTTAGATTTGTAGTGTGGCTTTATAGGATATAATCATAAGCAGAATTATTGTAGAGTGTATACAATGCTCTAACATGTGGATGTTATTATCACATCATTAACATTCCTTATATAACTAGGCCGGAACGTCAGGGGAGGTAACTAGAACCACAGAGTGGAACATCAGGGGAGGTAACTAGAGCAACAGAGTGTACCATCAGGTGAGGTCACTAGAGCCACAGAGTGTACCATCAGGGGAGGTCACAAGAGCCACAGAGTGGACCGTCAGGGGAGGTAACTAGAGCCACAGAGTGTACCGTCAGGGGAGTTAACTAGAGCCACAGACTGGACCGTCAGGGGAGGTAACTAGAGCAACAGAGTGTACCATCAGGGGAGGTCACTAGAGCCAGAGTGGACCGTCAGGGGAGGTAACTAGAGCCACAGAGTGTACCGTCAGGGGAGTTAACTAGAGCCACAGATTGGACCGTCAGGGGAGGTAACTAGAGCAACAGAGTGTACCGTCAGGGGAGTTAACTAGAACCACAGATTGGACCATCAGGGGAGGTAACTAGAGCCACAGATTGGACCATCAGGGGAGGTAACTAGAGCCACAGAGTGGGTCGTCAGGGGAGGTAACTACAGCCACAGAGTGGACCATCAGGGGAGGTAACTAGAGCCACATAGTGGACCATCAGGGGAGGTCACTAGAGCCATAGAGCGGGCCATCAGGGGAGGTAACTAGAGCCACAGAGTGGAACATCAGGGGAGGTAACTATAGCCAGAGTGGACCGTCAGGGGAGGTAACTAGAGCAACAGAGTGTACCATCAGGGGAGGTCACTAGAGCCACAGAGTGGACCGTCAGGGGAGGTAACTAGAGCCACAGAGTGTACCGTCAGGGGAGTTAACTAGAGCCACAGATTGGACCGTCAGGGGAGGTAACTAGAGCCACAGATTGGACCATCAGGGGAGGTAACTACAGCTGTGGGTCGTCAGGGGAGGTAACTACAGCCACAGAGTGGACCGTCAGGGGAGGTAACTAGAGCCACAGAGTGGACCATCAGGGGAGGTCACTAGAGCCATAGAGCGGGCCATCAGGGGAGGTAACTAGAGCCACAGAGTGGAACATCAGGGGAGGTAACTATAGCCAGAGTGGACTGTCAGGGGAGTTAACTAGAGCCACATAGTGGACCATCAGGGGAGGTAACTAGAGCCACAGAGTGGACCATCAGGGGAGGTAACTATAGCCAGAGTGGACCATCACAGGAGATAACTAGAGGCACAGAGTGGACCATCAGGGGAGGTAACTAGAGCCACAGAGTGGACCATCAGGGGAGGTAACTAGAGCCACAGAGTGGACCATCAGGGGAGGTAACTAGAGCCACAGAGTGGACCATCAGGGGAGGAAACTAGAGCCACAGAGTGGACCATCAGGGGAGGTAACTAGAGCCACAGAGTGGACCATCAAGGGAGGTAACTAGAGCCACAGAGTGGGGCTAACTGTAATTATACTCACTCCACACTGACATTACCACAAATAAATACACACTCCATGAAAATACTAGATACATGTATACAACTGCTTTGAACTAGCAGGGTTACATTGGAACCCTATTGTCCCTTTGTCTGTCTGTCTGTCTCAATCTTTCTCTCACTTTCGTCTCTAAAATACCTTGTCACATATTCATGTAACTTTACTGCGTTCTGATTTGATACTTGTTACGAGTGTTACGGTTGTCAGATTTGTTATTTGTTACGAGTGTTACGGTTGTCAGATTTGTTATTTGTTATGAGTGTTACGGCTGTCAGATTTGTTATTTGTTATGAGTGTTACGGCTGTCAGATTTATTACTTGTTATGAGTGTTACGGCTGTCAGATTTGTTATTGGTCGCCCGATCGGACAGGTGGATTTTCTCAGGATTTTCCGGTTTCCTCCCACACATACGCCTTCATTCACACCAACGAGAGTGATTAATATAAGTTGTTAAAGCTTGTTTCGCAATCGTTGTAAAGTAAATTAATTTATACAAATTTATTTTAACTAGATGCAAAACAAGTTCCTATAATCACTCACGAGACCTCATGCCTTACCTAAGGGCACAATCATAACGGCTTCAGCGGGGCTCGAACTCAAGGCCTTTCACACCTGAAACGCTTGCACTACCACTGCGCTATCATGATTACCACATTTATACTTTTATTACAGTATATATTATATATTCTGTTGATATTTGGCCTTTGGATGATTTAACAGACCAGTGTTTTCTGGCTTCATCTAGCCTAGCCAGGCATCCATATATTTTGCCTGGTCAGTCAAATAAATATATTTTAACACCAAGACTATTAACCCATTCAACACCAAGTAACTGGCATGGACTGGTCCATGATATTTTTAGACCAATAAATTAATAGCAAAATTACATTTGGATCAGTTCATTTATCAAAATGGGTAATTTTTTTTCTAAAAATAGTTATATTACTTGAAAAAAGTGCAGATCCTGATGAGACGGCTCGTCACGAGCCGGCTCATCTGGATCTACACTTTTTTGTAAGCCAATTTAGAGGTCTGTGGTGTTGAAAGGGTTAATTTGGCCGTATTGAGTTTCTGATCATATCAACATTTTGCCAGAAGTTAAAAAGTGAAAAATCGACAGACCCAGGCACCCAGGCTACATCTAGCCTTGTGTTACATAATGTCTGTCATTTTATTCATATGCCATATATTCAAATATACAGGTCTGCACACTTAAATTTGATTTGTATTCTGTGGTAAACAGTAAATGTATTTCTACAATGTGTGTAGCTAAAATACAAGCGCAACTAAATAGCATGGTGAGCAAGAACATGGACTTCAATCAAATCTGTCTTTTGAGGTCATGGGTTCAAATCTAGTGGTGGACTTGCTTGGGGTAGTTTTAACTATTTTATTTACTTCAGTTAATTGGTTGTTCTGTCACAAAATAAGTAACGAAAACATACATATACATAATATATATATAAAGTTGAACCAAAGGTAAGTTGAAACAATATGAGTTGATACACTTATATAGTAATTAGTATAGTACCCGGCTGATAGACTGAAGTATAGTACCCAGCTGATAGACTGAAGTATAGTACCCGGCTGATACACTGAAGTATAATACCCGGCTGATAGACTGAAGTATAATACTCGGCTGATACACTGAAGTGTAATACCTGGCTGATACATTGAAGTATAATACCCGGCTGATAGACTGAAGTGTAATACCCGGCTGATATACTGAAGTATAATACCTGGCTGATACACTGAAGTATAATACCCGGCTGATATACTGAAGTATAATACCCGGCTGATACACTGAAGTATAATACCTGGCTGATACACTGAAGTATAATACACGGCTGATACACTGAAGTATAATACCTGGCTGATACACTGAAGTATAATACCCGGCTGATAGACTGAAGTATAATACCCGGCTGATACACTGAAGTATAATACCCGGCTGATAGACTGAAGTATAATACCCGGCTGATACACTGAAGTATAATACCCGGCTGATAGACTGAAGTATAATACCTGGCTGATACACTGAAGTATAATACCCGGCTGATACACTGAAGTATAATACCTGGCTGATAGATTGAAGTATAATACCCGGCTGATACACTGAAGTGTAATACCCGGCTGAAGCAGCTCAGGACAACAAATACTGGAACACCTGGTGTGGTATCAATGACTGGATAGCCTGTCAGTAAAAGATAAACACTAGGGAGTTTATAACCACCATGTTACAATAAACTCTCCATGTTACATGATATATACTAGCTTTACTGACTCAGCATTCCACTCCTTGGGTAATTGGCAATTAGTGTGGCAACTAATACACTATAAAATCACTTAATTGCCCAAATATCACATGGTTTAAGAAATCAGATCTGCTTGCTGGGTTATAAACATTCCAAGTAGAAATCATTATGGTTTGTAAATACGCTGTCCTCAATTTGCTGATGTCCTCAATTTGCCGGTGTCCTCAATTTGCCGAAAAACATGAATTAAAATAAAAATAATAAATACTGAAAAAATGAATATTTGCTTTAGCAAGCATAAAGAATTAACAATCCTATTTTAACTTGGTTACATTTATTTATTATCACCCCCAGAGGTATATTACTCATTTATTGTTTGGAGGATAACGCAAGATACAGAAGATGCTCTAATTCCAGAAGCATCCTCAGTTCATTTATATGCCTCGTGTATAGTACCGATACATGATACCTTGGTTTATATGCCTCGTGTATAGTACCGATACATGATACCTTGGTTTATATGCCTCGTGTATAGTACCGATACATGACACCTTGGTTTATATGCCTCGTGTATAGTACCGATACATGATACCTTGGTTTATATGCCTCGTGTATAGTACCGATACATGATACCTTGGTTTATATGCCTCGTGTATAGTACCGATACATGATACCTTGGTTTATATGCCTCGTGTATAGTACCGATACATGAACCTTGGTTTATATGCCTCGTGTATAGTACCGATACATGACACCTTGGTTTATATGCCTCGTGTATAGTACCGATACATGACCCTTGGTTTATATGCCTCGTGTATAGTACCGATACATGACACCTTGGTTTATATGCCTCGTGTATAGTACCGATACATGACACCTTGGTTTATATGCCTCGTGTATAGTACAGATACATGATACATTGGTTTATATGCCTCATGTATAGTACAGATACATGATACATTGGTTTATATGCCTCGTGTATAGTACCAATACATGACACCTTGGTTTATATGCCTCGTGTATAGTACCGATACATGATACCTTGGTTTATATGCCTCGTTTATAGTACCGATACATGACACCTTGGTTTATATGCCTCGTGTATAGTACCGATACATGACACCTTGGTGTATATGCCTCGTGTATAGTACCGATACATGACACCTTGGTTTATATGCCTCGTGTATAGTACAGATACATGATACCTTGGTTTATATGCCTCGTTTATAGTACCGATACATGACACCTTGGTTTATATGCCTCGTGGATAGTACCGATACATGACACCTTGGTTTATATGCCTCGTGTATAGTACCGATACATGACACCTTGGTTTATATGCCTCGTGTATAGTACCGATACATGATACCTTGGTTTATATGCCTCGTTTATAGTACCGATACATGACACCTTGGTTTATATGCCTCGTGTATAGTACCGATACATGACACCTTGGTTTATATGCCTCGTGTATAGTAACGATACATGACACCTTGGTTTATATGCCTCGTGTATAGTACCGATACATGACACCTTGGTTTATATGCCTCGTGTATAGTACTGATACATGACACCTTGGTTTATATGCCTCGTGTATAGTACCGATACATGATACCTTGGTTTATATGCCTCGTGTATAGTACCGATACATGATACCTTGGTTTATATGCCTCGTGTATAGTACCGATACATGATACCTTGGTTTATATGCCTCGTGTATAGTACCGATACATGATACCTTGGTTTATATGCCTCGTGTATAGTACCGATACATGATACCTTGGTTTATATGCCTCGTGTATAGTACCGATACATGATACCTTGGTTTATATGCCTCGTGTATAGTACCGATACATGACACCTTGGTTTATATGCCTCGTGTATAGTACCGATACATGACACCTTGGTGTATATGCCTCGTGTATAGTACCGATACATGACACCTTGGTTTATATGCCTCGTGTATAGTACAGATACATGATACCTTGGTTTATATGCCTCGTTTATAGTACCGATACATGACACCTTGGTTTATATGCCTCGTGGATAGTACCGATACATGACACCTTGGTTTATATGCCTCGTGTATAGTACCGATACATGACACCTTGGTTTATATGCCTCGTGTATAGTACCGATACATGATACCTTGGTTTATATGCCTCGTTTATAGTACCGATACATGACACCTTGGTTTATATGCCTCGTGTATAGTACCGATACATGACACCTTGGTGTATATGCCTCGTGTATAGTACCGATACATGACACCTTGGTTTATATGCCTCGTGTATAGTACAGATACATGATACCTTGGTTTATATGCCTCGTTTATAGTACCGATACATGACACCTTGGTTTATATGCCTCGTGGATAGTACCGATACATGACACCTTGGTTTATATGCCTCGTGTATAGTACCGATACATGACACCTTGGTTTATATGCCTCGTGTATAGTACCGATACATGATACCTTGGTTTATATGCCTCGTTTATAGTACCGATACATGACACCTTGGTTTATATGCCTCGTGTATAGTACCGATACATGACACCTTGGTTTATATGCCTCGTGTATAGTAACGATACATGACACCTTGGTTTATATGCCTCGTGTATAGTACCGATACATGACACCTTGGTTTATATGCCTCGTGTATCGTACTGATACATGACACCTTGGTTTATATGCCTCGTGTATAGTACCGATACATGATACCTTGGTTTATATGCCTTGTGTATAGTACAGATACATGATACCTTGGTTTATATGCCTCGTGTATAGTACAGATACATGATACCTTGGTTTATATGCCTCGTGTATAGTACCGATACATGATACCTTGGTTTATATGCCTCGTGTATAGTACAGATACATGATACCTTGGTTTATATGCCTCGTGTATAGTACAGATACATGATACCTTGGTTTATATGCCTCGTGTATAGTACAGATACATGATACCTTGGTTTATATGCCTCGTGTATAGTACAGATACATGATACCTTGGTTTATATGCCTCGTGTATAGTACAGATACATGATACCTTGGTTTATATGCCTCGTGTATAGTACCGATACATGATACCTTGGTTTATATGCCTCGTGCATAGTACAGATACATGATACCTTGGTTTATATGCCTCGTGTATAGTACCAATACATGATACCTTGGTTTATATGCCTCGTGTATAGTACAGATACATGATACCTTGGTTTATATGCCTCGTGTATAATACCAATACATGATAGGTACCATGGTTTATATGCCTCATGTATAGTACCGATACATGATACCTTGGTTTATATGCCTCGTGTATAGTACAGATACATGATACCTTGGTTTATATGCCTCGTGTATAGTACCAATACATGCTACTTTGGTTTATATGCCTCGTGTATAGTACAGATACATGATACCTTGGTTTATATGCCTCGTGTATAGTACAGATACATGATACCTTGGTTTATATGCCTCGTGTATAGCACTGATACATGATACCTTGGTTTATATGCCTCGTGTATAGTACCGATACATGATACCTTGGTTTATATGCCTCGTGTATAGTACCGATACATGATACCTTGGTTTATATGCCTCGTGTATAGTACCAATACATGATACCTTGGTTTATATGCCTCGTGTATAGTACAGATACATGATACCTTGGTTTATATGCCTCGTGTATAGTACCGATACATGATACCTTGGTTTATATGCCTCGTGTATAGTACCGATACATTGGTTTATATGCCTCGTGTATAGTACAGATACATGGTACCTTGGTTTATATGCCTCGTGTATAGTACCAATACATGATACCTTGGTTTATATGCCTTGTGTATAGTACAGATACATGGTACCTTGGTTTATATGCCTCGTGGATAGTACCAATACATGATATCTTGGTTTATATGCCTCGTGTATAGTACCGATACATTGGTTTATATGCCTCGTGTATAGTACCGATACATGATACCTTGGTTTATATGCCTCGTGTATAGTACCGATACATGACACCTTGGTTTATATGCCTCGTGTATAGTACCGATACATGATACCTTGGTTTATATGCCTCGTGTATAGTACCGATACATGATACCTTGGTTTATATGCCTCGTGTATAGTACCAATACATGATACCTTGGTTTATATGCCTCGTGTATAGTACAGATACATGGTACCTTGGTTTATATGCCTCGTGGATAGTACCAATACATGATACCTTGGTTTATATGCCTCGTGTATAGTACCGATACATGATACCTTGGTTTATATGCCTCGTGTATAGTACCGATACATGACACCTTGGTTTATATGCCTCGTGTATAGTACCGATACATGATACCTTGGTTTATATGCCTTGTGTATAGTACCGATACATGATACCTTGGTTTATATGCCTCGTGTATAGTACCGATACATGACACCTTGGTTTATATGCCTCGTGTATAGTACAGATACATGACACCTTGGTTTATATGCCTCGTGTATAGTACCGATACATGATACCTTGGTTTATATGCCTTGTGTATAGTACCGATACATGATACCTTGGTTTATATGCCTCGTGTATAGTACCGATACATGACACCTTGGTTTATATGCCTCGTGTATAGTACAGATACATGACACCTTGGTTTATATGCCTCGTGTATAGTACCGATACATGATACCTTGGTTTATATGCCTTGTGTATAGTACCGATACATGATACCTTGGTTTATATGCCTCGTGTATAGTACCGATACATGACACCTTGGTTTATATGCCTCGTGTATAGTACCGATACATGATACCTTGGTTTATATGCCTCGTGTATAGTACCGATACATGATACCTTGGTTTATATGCTTCGTGTATAGTACCGATACATGATACCTTGGTTTATATGCCTCGTGTATTATGTATAGTACCGATACATGACACCTTGGTTTATATGCCTCGTGTATAGTACCGATACATGACACCTTGGTTTATATGCCTCGTGTATAGTACCGATACATGACACCTTGGTTTATATGCCTCGTGTATAGTACCGATACATGACACCTTGGTTTATATGCCTCGTGTATAGTACCGATACATGACACCTTGGTTTATATGCCTCGTGTATAGTACCAATACATGACACCTTGGTTCATATGCCTCATGTATAGTACCGATACATGATACTTTGGTTTATATGCCTCGTGTATAGTACCAATACATGATACCTTGGTTCATAGTCGCATCCGAAAAAATTTTAATATTAATTATTAAGGCCACGACTGAGATTGGGAATCGAACCTGCTATTCCTGGATTCCCAGTCCAAATCATTCAATCAGTCACAGTAGGGTTTGCCAATCGACCAATCAACCAATATTAATCAAATATTCAATCAACCAACCATTCAATCAATTATTATCAATCAATCAACCATTCAAATCAACAAACCAATCAATCAACTATCATCAATCAATGAAATATCATCAATCAATGAAATATCATCAATCAATGAAATATCATCAATCAACTATCATCAATCAATCATCAATCAATCATCAACTATCGTCAATCAATCAACAAACCAATCAATCAAGTATCATCAATCAATCAACTATCATCAATCAATCAACTATCATCAATCAATCAACTATCATCAATCAATCAACTATCATCAATCAATCAACTATCATCAATCAATCAACTATGATCAATCAATATATATACAAAATTTAATAAATAATATATCAACATTATTTTGTAATTTGATGTAGCAGGACATAATTGATTACTCATTAAGCAGACGTGTGACCCCCAAACCCCTATACAGTATGCTCTCTTCAGTATAATACATATATATAATATTCTAATTTCTGCTTTTTATTATTTCATCCGTTATTAAGCACTTTAGGCACGTGCCTACACATTTTCTTCAAAAAGTGAAAATACGAATATTAGATAAATGCAATAAAAAATGAAGGGTAAAGGGTGTAGGTAGACAGGGTCGTAGCTAGCTCTTTTGAAATATGTAGGCCCAATTAATAAGTAGAGCACGATGGTACATTGGTACTATAGGTGTCTGGGTGCATGTGCCCCGAGTAATATTTTGAATCGCACGTTGATGGTGCAGTCTCTGATGCATTTTATGCTTAAGAAATTTGAATTTCGATGTTTTTAAAATGTTTCCAAATTGAGTATAAAATTGCTATACACAGAGATTGGCTACAAAAATATATGGTCGCATGGTGAGATATGTGAGCGCTGGTACCGGCTAGATGCTATATCATACAGACATGCTAGAGCGCTGGTACCAGCTAGATGCTATATCATACAGACATGCTAGAGCGCTGGTACCAGCTAGATGCTATATCATACAGACATGCTAGAGCTCTGGTACCGGCTAGATGCTATATCATACAGACATGCTAGAGCGCTGGTACTGGCTAGATGCTATATCATACAGACATGCTAGAGCGCTGGTACCAGCTAGATGCTATATCATACAGACATGCTAGAGCGCTGGTACCGGCTAGATGCTATATCATACAGACATGCTAGAGCGCTGGTACTGGCTAGATGCTATATCATACAGACATGCTAGAGCGCTGGTACCAGCTAGATGCTATATCATACAGACATGCTAGAGCGCTGGTACCAGCTAGATGCTATATCATACAGACATGCTAGAGCTCTGGTACCAGCTAGATGCTATATCATACAGACATGCTAGAGCGCTGGTACCAGCTAGATGCTATATCATACAGACATGCTAGAGCTCTGGTACCGGCTAGATGCTATATCATACAGACATGCTAGAGCGCTGGTACTGGCTAGATGCTATATCATACAGACATGCTAGAGCGCTGGTACCAGCTAGATGCTATATCATACAGACATGCTAGAGCGCTGGTACTGGCTAGATGCTATATCATACAGACATGCTAGAGCGCTGGTACCGGCTAGATGCTATATCATACAGACATGCTAGAGCGCTGGTACCGGCTAGATGCTATATCATACAGACATGCTAGAGCGCTGGTACCGGCTAGATGCTATATCATACAGACATGCTAGAGCGCTGGTACCAGCTAGATGCTATATCATACAGACATGCTAGAGCGCTGGTACCGGCTAGATGCTATATCATACAGACATGCTAGAGCGCTGGTACCGGCTAGATGCTATATCATACAGACATGCTAGAGCGCTGGTACCAGCTAGATGCTATATCATACAGACATGCTAGAGCGCTGGTACCAGCTAGATGCTATATCATACAGACATGCTAGAGCGCTGGTACCGGCTAGATGCTATATCATACAGACATGCTAGAGCTCTGGTACCAGCTAGATGCTATATCATACAGACATGCTAGAGCTCTGGTACCAGCTAGATGCTATATCATACAGACATGCTAGAGCGCTGGTACCAGCTAGATGCTATATCATACAGACATGCTAGAGCGCTGGTACCGGCTAGATGCTATATCTACAGACATAATAACACTTTTTATTGCATTTTTGGCCTCTGTTCTGTGGCAATCTGCAGGCCCGCACTTTCAGGCACTGTGCAGCAAACCCATCAAATATGAAAATAATTGGTATTTTAGTAATTTTTAATTGATGAAAAGAAGACTTTCAGAACTGCACAGTTATTCCTCAAAACATTCATTAAGATCCCTCAGAATGCAGTTCAGGCAATAATATACCTTTAATTTTCTGAACCGCATATCTTAATTTAATAATGGTATTTAAATATCTATCAAGTGCAAGCTACGCACCTGGTGCATGGTATTATACATTATTATATATATTCACCTAGGGGGTGGGGTCCTCGTACTTCATGCACTTACCTGTAACTGCAGATAGAACGAACAGCGATACATGTGTCAGGTAATACAAGCTCATATCCATCCTTTAATAATTATATCACTGTAGATTCTATTAATTCCTCAATTCATCATGGAAATACACAACTTTCTGCAAGGTTAGTTTACCTCGACAAATTCACAATTCACTAAATAATCCACAACTTCCAAAACGTAATAAACTCCAATATGCTTGCTTATTCTCTGCCGAATTGTTTGTTCCTTCTGGTTCCCTGGAGTTCTCCAAACTTATTGTATTTCTTGCATAAGCTCTATTGGTCTGACTCGTTCGCACTCTAGTTAACAACAGAACTCGGCCCAGTGTGAGACGCTCTGAAACTATAAATAGTAACTACCAATAGCCATGGATGCTGCACCTGGATCCCGGCATACATATTCATGAGCTACAGGTAACAAGCTTGAATATAATATTATGAATGATGTAGAACAATGTATACGTTGTAACATGTGATAACATGGGTTGTATCACATACATTAATCAGGCAACCCTCCCATTATATTGTGTCCGTGGATTTTATTAGTTTAATGATAAATTTGATAATGTTGTAAGACTAAATTATCTGAGATGCCTACATATAACATAGCTACAAATAGTTTAATGAAAAGTAAACAAACTATGTTATTGTAGACACTATGGTGTCCAGTTAAATGGTTAGGTCATGTGATACTGCCACATATACCATTCAATGATATATTCCACAGATCCTCCTGATATATAAACGATGTTTGTTTGATCGAATTATATTTCACGAAATGAACATGGAAAGAAATATGACCATGAGGGACACTGCCATGAGTGATACTAATAGCTTTCTATGGTCATTAACAGTCTGAAAAGTGTAAGGCGCTATCTAGAATGTCACATCTTAGAATTAACAGTTTGAGTCATAAAAAAAGTTTCCATTGACAATATTTCAACATGCCGTGACAAAAAACCAGATGTACATGTACCGGATCCAAGATACACATGTACCAGATCCAAGATACATGGATCCAAGATACACGGATCCAAGATACACATGTACCGGATCCAACATACACATGTACCGGATCCAACATACACATGTACCGGATCCAACATACATGGATCCAAGATACACGGATCCAAGATACACATGTACCGGATCCAACATACACATGTACCGGATCCAACATACACATGTACCGGATCCAACATACATGGATCCAAGATACACGGATCCAAGATACACATGTACCGGATCCAAGATACACATGTACCAGATCCAAGATAAACATGTACCGGATCCAAGATACACCAAAATACACATGTACCAGATCCAAGATACACATGTACCAGATCCAAGATACACATGTACCGGATCCAAGATACACCAAAATACACATGTACCAGATCCAAGATACACATGTACCGGATCCAAGATACACATGTACCAGATCCAAGATACACATGTACCATATCCAAGATACACCAAAATACACATGTACCGGATCCAAGATACACATGTACCAGATCCAAGATACACATGTACCAGATCCAAGATACACATGTACCAGATCTAAGATACACATGTACCAGATCCAAGATACACATGTTCCAGATCCAAGATACACATGTACCAGATCCAAGATACACCAAGATACACATGTACCGGATCCAATATATACATGTACCAGATCCAAGATACACATGTACCAGATCCAAGGTACACATATACCAGATCGAAGATATTCATGTACCAGATCCAAGATACACCAAGATACACATGTACCAGATCCGATACACATGTACCAGATCCAAGATACACCAAGATACACATGTACCAGATCCAAGATACACATGTACCAGATCCAAGGTATACATGTACCGGATCCAAGATACAAATAAACATGGTCCAAGATAGACAAGTACCAGATCCAAGATACACATGAACCAGATCCAAGATACACATGTACCAGATCCAAGATACACATGTACCAGATCCAAGGTATACATGTACCAGATCCAAGGTATACATGTACCGGATCCAAGATACACATAAACATGATCCAAGATAGACAAGTACCAGATCCAAGATACACATGTACCAGATCCAAGATATCCAAGATACACATGTACCAGATCCAAGATATCCAAGATACACATGTACCATATCCAAGATACACCAAGATACACATGTACTGGATCCAATATATACATGTACCAGATCCAAGATACACATGTACCAGATCCAAGATACACATGTACCGGATCCAAGATACACATGTACCATATCCAAGGTACATCAAGATACATATGTACCAGATCCAAGATACACATGTACCGGATCCAAGATACACATGTACCATATCCAAGGTACATCAAGAAACATATGTACCAGATCCAAGATACACATGTACCAGATCCAAGATACACATGTACCAGATCCAAGATACACATGTACCAGATCCAAGATACACATGTACTGGATCCAAGATACACATGTACCAGATCCAAGATACACATGTACCAGATCCAAGATACACATGTACCAGATCCAAAGTACACATGTACCAGATCTAAGATACACATGTACCAGATCCAAGATACATCAAAATACACATGTACCAGATCCAAGATACACATGTACCAGATCCAAGATACACATGTACTGGATCCAATATATACATGTACCAGATCCAAGATACACATGTACCAGATCCAAGATACACATGTACTGGATCCAAGATACACATGTACCAGATCCAAGATACACATGTACCAGATCCAAGATACACATGTACCAGATCCAAGATACACATGTACCAGATCCAAGATACACCAAAATACACATGTACCAGATCCAAGATACACATGTACCAGATCCAAGATACACCAAAATACACATGTACCAGATCCAAGATACACATGTACCAGATCCAAGATACACATGTACCAGATCCAAGATACACATGTACCATATCCAAGGTACACATGTACCAGATCTAAGATACACATGTACCAGATCCAAGATACACCAAGATACACATGTACTGGATCCAATATATACATGTACCAGATCCAAGATACACATGTACCAGATCCAAGATACACATGAACCGGATCCAAGATACACATGTACCAGATCCAAGATACACCAAGATACACCAAAATACACATGTACCGGATCCAATATATACATGTACCAGATCCAAGATACACATGTACCGGATCCAAAATACACATGAACCAGATCCAAGATACACATGAACTGGGTCCAAGATACACATGAACCAGGTCCAAGATACACATGTACCGGATCCAAGATACACCAAGATACACATGTACCAGATCCAATATATACATGTACCAGATCCAAGATACACATGTACCAGATCCAAGATGTACATGTACCAGATCCAAGATAAACATGTACCAGATCCAAGATACACATGTACCAGATCCAAGATACACATGTACCAGATCCAAGATACACATGTACCATATCCAAGATATCCAAGATACACATGTACCGGATCCAAGATACACCAAGATACACATATACCGGATCCAAGATACACATGTACTGGATCCAAGATACACATGTACGGGATCCAATATATACATGTACCAGATCCAAGATACACATGTACTGGATCCAAGATACACATGTACCAGATCCAAGATACACATATACCAGATCCAAGATACACATGTACCAGATCAAAGATACACATGTACCAGATCCAAGATATACATGTACCAGATCCAAGGTACACCAAAATACACATGAACTGGATCCAAGATACACATGTACCAGATCCAAGATACACATGTACCAGATCCAAGATACACATGTACCAGATCCAAGATACACATGTACCGGATCCAAGATACACCAAAATACACATGTACTGGATCCAAGATACACATGTACCAGATCCAAGATACACATGTACCATATCCAAGGTACATCAAGATACATATGTACCGGATCCAAGATACACATGTACCAGATCCAAGATATACATGTACCAGATCCAAGATACACATGTACCAGATCCAAGATACACATGTACCATATCCAAGGTACATCAAGATACATATGTACCGGATCCAAGATACACATGTACCGGATCCAAGATACACATGTACCAGATCCAAGATACACATGTACCAGATCCAAGATACACATGTACCAGATCCAAGATACACATGTACCATATCCAAGGTACATCAAGATACATATGTACCGGATCCAAGATACACATGTACCAGATCCAAGATACACATGTACCAGATCCAAGATACACATGTACCAGATCCAAGATACACATGTACCAGATCCAAGATACACATGTACCAGATCCAAGATAAACATGTACCAGATCCAAAGTACACATGTACCAGATCTAAGATACACATGTAACATCACGTGACATGTACCAGATCCAAGATACACATGTACCAGATCCAAAGTACACATGTACCAGATCCAAGATACATATGTACCAGATCCAAGATACACATGTACCATATCCAAGATACACATGTACCAGATCCAAGATACACATGTACCAGATCCAAGATACACATGTACCAGATCCAAGATACACATGTACCAGATCCAAGATACACATGTACCAGATCCAAGATACACATGTACCATATCCAAGGTACATCAAGATACATATGTACCGGATCCAAGATACACATGTACCAGATCCAAAATACAATGTACCAGATCCAAGATACACATGTACCAGATCCAAGATACACATGTACCAGATCCAAGATACACATGTACCAGATCCAAGATACACATGTACCAGATCCAAGATACACATGTACCATATCCAAGATACACATGTACCAGATCCAAGATACACATGTACCAGATCCAAGATACACATGTACCATATCCAAGGTACATCAAGATACATATGTACCGGATCCAAGATACACATGTACCAGATCCAAGATACACATGTGTAAAAGATTGACATGCATTATTAATACTGAAATAATTACCCAGATATACTTCATAAACCATGATACTTCATAATTCATAAACCATGATACTTCATAATCCATGAAACTTCATACACCATGATACTTCATACACCATGATACTTCATACACCATGATACTTCATAATCCATGATACTTCATACACCATGAAACCATGATACTTCATACACCATAATACTTCGTACACCATGATACTTCATAATCCATGATACTTCATACACCATAATACTTCATACACCATAATACTTCGTACACCATGATACGTCATAATCCATGATACTTCATACACCATGATACTTCATACACCATGATACTTCATACACCATGATACTTCATACACCATGATACTTCATACACCATGATACTTCATACACCATGATACTTCATACACCATGATACTTCATAAACCATGATACTTCATACACCATGATACTTCATACACCATGATACTTCATAATCCATGATACTTCATAAACCATGATACTTCATACACCATGATACTTCATAAACCATGATACTTCATAAACCATGATACTTCATACACCATGATACTTCATACACCATGATACTTCATACACCATGATACTTCATACACCATGATACTTCATACACCATGATACTTCATACACCATGATACTTCATACACCATGATACTTCATACACCATGATACTTCATACACCATGATACTTCATACACCATGATACTTCATACACCATGATACTTCATACACCATGATACTTCATAATCCATGATACTTCATACACCATGATACTTCATAATCCATGAAACTTCATACACCATGATACTTCATAATCCATGATACTTCATACACCATGATACTTCATACACCATGATACACCATGATACCATGATACTTCATACACTATGATACTTCATAAACCATGATACTTCATAAACCATGATACTTCATAAACCATGATACTTCATAATCCATGATACTTCATAATCCATGATACTTCATACACCATGATACCATGATACTTCATAATCCATGATACTTCATACACCATGATACCATGATACTTCATACACCATGATACTTCATAAACCATGATACTTCATAAACCATGATACTTCATAAACCATGATACTTCATAATCCATGATACTTCATACACCATGATACTTCATAATCCATGATACTTCATAATCCATGATGCTTCATACACCATGATACTTCATACACCATGATACTTCATACACCATGATACTTCATAATCCATGATACTTCATACACCATGATACTTCATAATCCATGATACTTCATACACCATGATACTTCGTACACCATGATACTTCATAATCCATGATACTTCATAATCCATGATACTTCATAAACCATGATACTTCATAAACCATGATACTTCATACACCATGATACACCATGATACTTCATACACCATGATACTTCATAATCCATGATACTTCATAAACCATGATACTTCATACACCATGATACTTCATAATCCATGATACTTCATACACCATGATACTTCATACACCATGATACTTCATGATACTTCATAATCCATGATACTTCATACACCATGATACTTCATACACCATGATACTTCATAATCCATGATACTTCATTAACCATGATACTTCATACACCATGATACTTCATAATCCATGATACTTCATACACCATGATACTTCATACACCATGATACTTCATAAACCATGATACTTCATACACCATGATACTTCATACACCATGATACTTCATACACCATGATACTTCATACACCATGATACTTCATAATCCATGATACTTCATACACCATGATACTTCATACACCATGATACTTCATAACCATGATACTTCATACACCATGATACTTCATAAACCATGATACTTCATACACCATGATACTTCATAATCCATGATACTTCATACACCATGATACTTCATACACCATGATACACCATGATACCATGATACTTCATACACCATGATACTTCATAACCATGATACTTCATAAACCATGATACTTCATAACCATGATACTTCATAACCATGATACTTCATAATCCATGATACTTCATACACAATACATGATACTTCATAATCCATGATACTTCATACACCATGATACCATGATACTTCATACACCATGATACTTCATAAACCATGATACTTCATAAACCATGATACTTCATAAACCATGATACTTCATAATCCATGATACTTCATACACCATGATACTTCATAATCCATGATACTTCATAATCCATGATGCTTCATACACCATGATACTTCATACACCATGATACTTCATACACCATGATACTTCAATCCATGATACTTCATACACCATGATACTTCATAATCCATGATACTTCATACACCATGATACTTCGTACACCATGATACTTCATAATCCATGATACTTCATAATCCATGATACTTCATAAACCATGATACTTCATAAACCATGATACTTCATACACCATGATACACCATGATACTTCATACACCATGATACTTCATAATCCATGATACTTCATAAACCATGATACTTCATACACCATGATACTTCATAATCCATGATACTTCATACACCATGATACTTCATACACCATGATACTTCATGATACTTCATAATCCATGATACTTCATACACCATGATACTTCATACACCATGATACTTCATGATACTTCATACACCATGATACTTCATACACCATGATACTTCATACACCATGATACTTCATACACCATGATACTTCATAATCCATGAAACTTCATACACCATGATACTTCATAATCCATGATACTTCATACACCATGATACTTCATAAACCATGATACTTCATAATCCATGATACTTCATAAACCATGATACTTCATAATCCATGATACTTCATACACCATGATACTTCAGAAACCATGATACTTCATACACCATGATACTTCATAAACCATGATACTTCATACACCATGATTCTTCATACACCATGATACTTCATAATCCATGATACTTCATAAACCATGACACTTCATAATCCATGATACTTCATACACCATGATACTTCATACACCATTCATACACCATGATACTTCATAATCCATGATACTTCATAAACCATGATACTTCATAATCCATGATACTTCATACACCATGATACTTCATAATCCATGATACTTCATAATCCATGATACTTCATACACCATGATACTTCATACACCATGATACTTCATACACCATGATACTTCATACACCATTCATACACCATGATACTTCATACACCATGATACTTCATACACCATGATACTTCATAAACCATGATACTTCATAAACCATGATACTTCATACACCATGATACTTCATACACCATGATACTTCATAATCCATGATACTTCATACACCATGATACTTCATAAACCATGATACTTCATACACCATGATACTTCATAATCCATGATACTTCATACACCATGATACTTCATAATCCATGATACTTCATAATCCATGATACTTCATACACCATGATACTTCATACACCATGATACTTCATACACCATGATACTTCATACACCATGATACTTCATACACCATGATACTTCATAAACCATGATACTTCATAAACCATGATACTTCATACACCATGATACTTCATACACCATGATACTTCATAATCCATGATACTTCATACACCATGATACTTCATAAACCATGATACACCATGATACTTCATATCCATGATACTTCATAAACCATGATACTTCATACACCATGATACTTCATAAACCATGATACTTCATAAACCATGATACTTCATACACCATGATACTTCATAAACCATGATACTTCATACCCATGATACTTCATAAACCATGATACTTCATAAACCATGATACTTCATAATCCATGATACTTCATACACCATGATACTTCATAATCCATGATACTTCATACACCATGATACTTCGTACACCATGATACTTCATACACCATGATACTTCATACACCATGATACTTCATACACCATGATACTTCATACACCATGATACACCATGATACTTCATAATCCATGATACTTCATAAACCATGATACTTCATAAACCATGATACTTCATACACCATGATACACCATGATACTTCATACACCATGATACTTCATAATCCATGATACTTCATAAACCATGATACTTCATACACCATGATACTTCATAATCCATGATACTTCATACACCATGATACTTCATACACCATGATACTTCATGATACTTCATAATCCATGATACTTCATACACCATGATACTTCATACACCATGATACTTCATGATACTTCATACACCATGATACTTCATACACCATGATACTTCATACACCATGATACTTCATGATACTTCATACACCATGATACTTCATACACCATGATACTTCATAATCCATGAAACTTCATACACCATGATACTTCATAATCCATGATACTTCATACACCATGATACTTCATAAACCATGATACTTCATAATCCATGATACTTCATAAACCATGATACTTCATAATCCATGATACTTCATACACCATGATACTTCATAAACCATGATACTTCATACACCATGATACTTCATAAACCATGATACTTCATACACCATGATACTTCATACACCATGATACTTCATAATCCATGATACTTCATAAACCATGACACTTCATAATCCATGATACTTCATACACCATGATACTTCATACACCATTCATACACCATGATACTTCATAATCCATGATACTTCATAAACCATGATACTTCATAATCCATGATACTTCATACACCATGATACTTCATAATCCATGATACTTCATAATCCATGATACTTCATACACCATGATACTTCATACACCATGATACTTCATACACCATGATACTTCATACACCATTCATACACCATGATACTTCATACACCATGATACTTCATACACCATGATACTTCATAAACCATGATACTTCATAAACCATGATACTTCATACACCATGATACTTCATACACCATGATACTTCATAATCCATGATACTTCATACACCATGATACTTCATAAACCATGATACTTCATACACCATGATACTTCATAATCCATGATACTTCATACACCATGATACTTCATAATCCATGATACTTCATAAACCATGATACTTCATACACCATGATACTTCATACACCATGATACTTCATACACCATGATACTTCATACACCATTCATACACCATGATACTTCATACACCATGATACTTCATACACCATGATACTTCATACACCATGATACTTCATAAACCATGATACTTCATACACCATGATACTTCATACACCATGATACTTCATAACCATGATACTTCATAAACCATGATACTTCATACACCATGATACTTCATACACCATGATACTTCATACACCATGATACTTCATACACCATGATACTTCATACACCATGATACTTCATACACCATGATACTTCATACACCATGATACTTCATAATCCATGATACTTCATACACCATGATACTTCATACACCATGATACTTCATACACCATGATACTTCATACACCATGATACTTCATACACCATGATACTTCATAATCCATGATACTTCATACACCATGATACTTCATAATCCATGAAACTTCATACACCATGATACTTCATAATCCATGATACTTCATACACCATGATACTTCATACACCATGATACACCATGATACCATGATACTTCATACACCATGATACTTCATACACCATGATACACCATGATACCATGATACTTCATACACCATGATACTTCATAAACCATGATACTTCATAATCCATGATACTTCATACACCATGATACCATGATACTTCATACACCATGATACTTCATAAACCATGATACTTCATAAACCATGATACTTCATAAACCATGATACTTCATAATCCATGATACTTCATACACCATGATACTTCATAATCCATGATACTTCATAATCCATGATGCTTCATACACCATGATACTTCATACACCATGATACTTCATACACCATGATACTTCATAATCCATGATACTTCATACACCATGATACTTCATAATCCATGATACTTCATACACCATGATACTTCGTACACCATGATACTTCATAATCCATGATACTTCATAATCCATGATACTTCATAAACCATGATACTTCATAAACCATGATACTTCATACACCATGATACACCATGATACTTCATACACCATGATACTTCATAATCCATGATACTTCATAAACCATGATACTTCATACACCATGATACTTCATAATCCATGATACTTCATACACCATGATACTTCATACACCATGATACTTCATGATACTTCATAATCCATGATACTTCATACACCATGATACTTCATACACCATGATACTTCATGATACTTCATACACCATGATACTTCATACACCATGATACTTCATACACCATGATACTTCATGATACTTCATACACCATGATACTTCATACACCATGATACTTCATAATCCATGAAACTTCATACACCATGATACTTCATAATCCATGATACTTCATACACCATGATACTTCATAAACCATGATACTTCATAATCCATGATACTTCATAAACCATGATACTTCATAATCCATGATACTTCATACACCATGATACTTCAGAAACCATGATACTTCATACACCATGATACTTCATAAACCATGATACTTCATACACCATGATTCTTCATACACCATGATACTTCATAATCCATGATACTTCATAAACCATGACACTTCATAATCCATGATACTTCATACACCATGATACTTCATACACCATTCATACACCATGATACTTCATAATCCATGATACTTCATAAACCATGATACTTCATAATCCATGATACTTCATACACCATGATACTTCATAATCCATGATACTTCATAATCCATGATACTTCATAATCCATGATACTTCATACACCATGATACTTCATACACCATGATACTTCATACACCATGATACTTCATACACCATTCATACACCATGATACTTCATACACCATGATACTTCATACACCATGATACTTCATAAACCATGATACTTCATAAACCATGATACTTCATACACCATGATACTTCATACACCATGATACTTCATAATCCATGATACTTCATACACCATGATACTTCATAAACCATGATACTTCATACACCATGATACTTCATAATCCATGATACTTCATACACCATGATACTTCATAATCCATGATACTTCATAATCCATGATACTTCATACACCATGATACTTCATACACCATGATACTTCATACACCATGATACTTCATACACCATGATACTTCATACACCATGATACTTCATAAACCATGATACTTCATACACCATGATACTTCATACACCATGATACTTCATACACCATGATACTTCATAATCCATGATACTTCATACACCATGATACTTCATAAACCATGATACTTCATACACCATGATACTTCATACACCATGATACTTCATAATCCATGATACTTCATAATCCATGATACTTCATACACCATGATACTTCATAAACCATGATACTTCATACACCATGATACTTCATAAACCATGATACTTCATAAACCATGATACTTCATAAACCATGATACTTCATACACCATGATACTTCATAATCCATGATACTTCATACACCATGATACTTCATAATCCATGATACTTCATACACCATGATACTTCATACACCATGATACTTCATACACCATGATACTTCATACACCATGATACTTCATACACCATGATACTTCATACACCATGATACACCATGATACTTCATAATCCATGATACTTCATAAACCATGATACTTCATAAACCATGATACTTCATACACCATGATACACCATGATACTTCATACACCATGATACTTCATAATCCATGATACTTCATACCATGATACTTCATACCATGATACTTCATAACCATGATACTTCATACACCATGATACTTCATACACCATGATACTTCATAATCCATGATACTTCATACACCATGATACTTCATACACCATGATACTTCATGATACTTCATAATCCATGATACTTCATACACCATGATACTTCATACACCATGATACTTCATGATACTTCATACACCATGATACTTCATACACCATGATACTTCATACACCATGATACTTCATGATACTTCATACACCATGATACTTCATACACCATGATACTTCATAATCCATGAAACTTCATACACCATGATACTTCATAATCCATGATACTTCATAAACCATGATACTTCATAAACCATGATACTTCATACACCATGATACTTCATAATCCATGATACTTCATACACCATGATACTTCATACACCATGATACTTCATAAACCATGATACTTCATACACCATGATACTTCATAATCCATGATACTTCATAAACCATGATACTTCATAAACCATGATACTTCATACACCATGATACTTCATACACCATGATACTTCATAATCCATGATACTTCATAAACCATGACACTTCATAATCCATGATACTTCATACACCATGATACTTCATACACCATGATACATCATGATACTTCATAATCCATGATACTTCATACACCATGATTCTTCATAAACCATGATACTTCATACACCATGATACTTCATAAACCATGATACTTCATAATCCATGATACTTCATAAACCATGATACTTCATACACCATGATACTTCATAAACCATGATACTTCATAAACCATGATACTTCATACACCATGATACTTCATAATCCATGATACTTCATACACCATGATACTTCATACACCATGATACTTCATAAACCATGATACTTCATACACCATGATACTTCATAATCCATGATACTTCATAAACCATGATACTTCATAAACCATGATACTTCATACACCATGATACTTCATAAACCATGATACTTCATAAACCATGATACTTCATACACCATGATACTTCATAAACCATGATACTTCATAAACCATTATACTTCATACACCATGATACTTCATACACCATAATACTTCATACACCATAATACTTCATACACCATGATACTTCATAAACCATTATACTTCATACACCATGATACTTCATACACCATAATACTTCATAATCCATGATACTTCATAAACCATGATACTTCATACACCATGATACTTCATAAACCATGATACTTCATAAACCATGATACTTCATACACCATGATACTTC
>CM026387.1:1166297-1202006 GCA_014843695.1 Archivesica marissinica
CATACACCATGATACTTCATACACCATGATACTTCATACACCATGATACTTCATACACCATGATACTTCATAATCCATGATACTTCATACACCATGATACTTCATAATCCATGAAACTTCATACACCATGATACTTCATAATCCATGATACTTCATACACCATGATACTTCATACACCATGATACACCATGATACCATGATACTTCATACACCATGATACTTCATACACCATGATACACCATGATACCATGATACTTCATACACCATGATACTTCATAAACCATGATACTTCATAATCCATGATACTTCATACACCATGATACCATGATACTTCATACACCATGATACTTCATAAACCATGATACTTCATAAACCATGATACTTCATAAACCATGATACTTCATAATCCATGATACTTCATACACCATGATACTTCATAATCCATGATACTTCATAATCCATGATGCTTCATACACCATGATACTTCATACACCATGATACTTCATATACCATGATACTTCATACACCATGATACTTCATAATCCATGATACTTCATACACCATGATACTTCGTACACCATGATACTTCATAATCCATGATACTTCATAATCCATGATACTTCATAAACCATGATACTTCATAAACCATGATACTTCATACACCATGATACACCATGATACTTCATACACCATGATACTTCATAATCCATGATACTTCATAAACCATGATACTTCATACACCATGATACTTCATAATCCATGATACTTCATACACCATGATACTTCATACACCATGATACTTCATGATACTTCATAATCCATGATACTTCATACACCATGATACTTCATACACCATGATACTTCATGATACTTCATACACCATGATACTTCATACACCATGATACTTCATACACCATGATACTTCATGATACTTCATACACCATGATACTTCATACACCATGATACTTCATAATCCATGAAACTTCATACACCATGATACTTCATAATCCATGATACTTCATACACCATGATACTTCATAAACCATGATACTTCATAATCCATGATACTTCATAAACCATGATACTTCATAATCCATGATACTTCATACACCATGATACTTCATAAACCATGATACTTCATACACCATGATACTTCATAAACCATGATACTTCATACACCATGATACTTCATACACCATGATACTTCATAATCCATGATACTTCATAAACCATGATACTTCATAATCCATGATACTTCATACACCATGATACTTCATACACCATATACACCATGATACCAATCCATGATACTTCATACACCATGATACTTCATACACCATGATACTTCATACACCATGATACTTCATACACCATGATACTTCATACACCATGATACTTCATACACCATATACACCATGATACTTCATAATCCATGATACTTCATAAACCATGATACTTCATACACCATGATACTTCAATACACCATGATACTTCATAACCATGATACTTACACCATGATACTTCATAATCCATGATACTTCATACACCATGATACTTCATAATCCATGATACTTCATACACCATGATACTTCATACACCATGATACTTCATAATCCATGATACTTCATACACCATGATACTTCATACACCATGATACACCATGATACTTCATAATCCATGATACTTCATAAACCATGATACTTCATACACCATGATACTTCATAATCCATGATACTTCATAATCCATGATACTTCATACACCATGATACTTCATAAACCATGATACTTCATACACCATGATACTTCATAAACCATGATACTTCATAAACCATGATACTTCATAAACCATGATACTTCATACACCATGATACTTCATAATCCATGATACTTCATACACCATGATACTTCATAATCCATGATACTTCATACACCATGATACTTCGTACACCATGATACTTCATACACCATGATACTTCATACACCATGATACTTCATACACCATGATACACCATGATACTTCATAATCCATGATACTTCATAAACCATGATACTTCATAAACCATGATACTTCATACACCATGATACACCATGATACTTCATACACCATGATACTTCATAATCCATGATACTTCATAAACCATGATACTTCATACACCATGATACTTCATAATCCATGATACTTCATACACCATGATACTTCATACACCATGATACTTCATGATACTTCATAATCCATGATACTTCATACACCATGATACTTCATACACCATGATACTTCATGATACTTCATACACCATGATACTTCATACACCATGATACTTCATACACCATGATACTTCATGATACTTCATACACCATGATACTTCATACACCATGATACTTCATAATCCATGAAACTTCATACACCATGATACTTCATAATCCATGATACTTCATACACCATGATACTTCATAAACCATGATACTTCATAATCCATGATACTTCATAAACCATGATACTTCATAATCCATGATACTTCATACACCATGATACTTCATAAACCATGATACTTCATACACCATGATACTTCATAAACCATGATACTTCATACACCATGATACTTCATACACCATGATACTTCATAATCCATGATACTTCATAAACCATGACACTTCATAATCCATGATACTTCATACACCATGATACTTCATACACCATTCATACACCATGATACTTCATAATCCATGATACTTCATAAACCATGATACTTCATAATCCATGATACTTCATACACCATGATACTTCATAATCCATGATACTTCATAATCCATGATACTTCATAATCCATGATACTTCATACACCATGATACTTCATACACCATGATACTTCATACACCATGATACTTCATACACCATTCATACACCATGATACTTCATACACCATGATACTTCATACACCATGATACTTCATAAACCATGATACTTCATAAACCATGATACTTCATACACCATGATACTTCATACACCATGATACTTCATAATCCATGATACTTCATACACCATGATACTTCATAAACCATGATACTTCATACACCATGATACTTCATAATCCATGATACTTCATACACCATGATACTTCATAATCCATGATACTTCATACACCATGATACTTCATACACCATGATACTTCATACACCATGATACTTCATACACCATGATACTTCATACACCATGATACACCATGATACTTCATAATCCATGATACTTCATAAACCATGATACTTCATACACCATGATACTTCATAATCCATGATACTTCATTAACCATGATACTTCATACACCATGATACTTCATAATCCATGATACTTCATACACCATGATACTTCATACACCATGATACTTCATAAACCATGATACTTCATACACCATGATACTTCATACACCATGATACTTCATACACCATGATACTTCATACACCATGATACTTCATACACCATGATACTTCATAATCCATGATACTTCATACACCATGATACTTCATACACCATGATACTTCATACACCATGATACTTCATACACCATGATACTTCATACACCATGATACTTCATAATCCATGATACTTCATACACCATGATACTTCATAATCCATGAAACTTCATACACCATGATACTTCATAATCCATGATACTTCATACACCATGATACTTCATACACCATGATACACCATGATACCATGATACTTCATACACTATGATACTTCATAAACCATGATACTTCATAAACCATGATACTTCATAAACCATGATACTTCATAATCCATGATACTTCATAATCCATGATACTTCATACACCATGATACCATGATACTTCATAATCCATGATACTTCATACACCATGATACCATGATACTTCATACACCATGATACTTCATAAACCATGATACTTCATAAACCATGATACTTCATAAACCATGATACTTCATAATCCATGATACTTCATACACCATGATACTTCATAATCCATGATACTTCATAATCCATGATGCTTCATACACCATGATACTTCATACACCATGATACTTCATACACCATGATACTTCATAATCCATGATACTTCATACACCATGATACTTCATAATCCATGATACTTCATACACCATGATACTTCGTACACCATGATACTTCATAATCCATGATACTTCATAATCCATGATACTTCATAAACCATGATACTTCATAAACCATGATACTTCATACACCATGATACACCATGATACTTCATACACCATGATACTTCATAATCCATGATACTTCATAAACCATGATACTTCATACACCATGATACTTCATAATCCATGATACTTCATACACCATGATACTTCATACACCATGATACTTCATGATACTTCATAATCCATGATACTTCATACACCATGATACTTCATACACCATGATACTTCATGATACTTCATACACCATGATACTTCATACACCATGATACTTCATACACCATGATACTTCATGATACTTCATACACCATGATACTTCATACACCATGATACTTCATAATCCATGAAACTTCATACACCATGATACTTCATAATCCATGATACTTCATACACCATGATACTTCATAAACCATGATACTTCATAATCCATGATACTTCATAAACCATGATACTTCATAATCCATGATACTTCATACACCATGATACTTCAGAAACCATGATACTTCATACACCATGATACTTCATAAACCATGATACTTCATACACCATGATTCTTCATACACCATGATACTTCATAATCCATGATACTTCATAAACCATGACACTTCATAATCCATGATACTTCATACACCATGATACTTCATACACCATTCATACACCATGATACTTCATAATCCATGATACTTCATAAACCATGATACTTCATAATCCATGATACTTCATACACCATGATACTTCATAATCCATGATACTTCATAATCCATGATACTTCATACACCATGATACTTCATACACCATGATACTTCATACACCATGATACTTCATACACCATTCATACACCATGATACTTCATACACCATGATACTTCATACACCATGATACTTCATAAACCATGATACTTCATAAACCATGATACTTCATACACCATGATACTTCATACACCATGATACTTCATAATCCATGATACTTCATACACCATGATACTTCATAAACCATGATACTTCATACACCATGATACTTCATAATCCATGATACTTCATACACCATGATACTTCATAATCCATGATACTTCATAATCCATGATACTTCATACACCATGATACTTCATACACCATGATACTTCATACACCATGATACTTCATAAACCATGATACTTCATACACCATGATACTTCATAAACCATGATACTTCATAAACCATGATACTTCATACACCATGATACTTCATACACCATGATACTTCATAATCCATGATACTTCATACACCATGATACTTCATAAACCATGATACTTCATACACCATGATACTTCATACACCATGATACTTCATAATCCATGATACTTCATAATCCATGATACTTCATACACCATGATACTTCATAAACCATGATACTTCATACACCATGATACTTCATAAACCATGATACTTCATAAACCATGATACTTCATAAACCATGATACTTCATACACCATGATACTTCATAATCCATGATACTTCATACACCATGATACTTCGTACACCATGATACTTCGTACACCATGATACTTCATACACCATGATACTTCATACACCATGATACTTCATACACCATGATACTTCATACACCATGATACACCAGGATACTTCATAATCCATGATACTTCATAAACCATGATACTTCATAAACCATGATACTTCATACACCATGATACACCATGATACTTCATACACCATGATACTTCATAATCCATGATACTTCATAAACCATGATACTTCATACACCATGATACTTCATAATCCATGATACTTCATACACCATGATACTTCATGATACTTCATAATCCATGATACTTCATACACCATGATACTTCATACACCATGATACTTCATGATACTTCATACACCATGATACTTCATACACCATGATACTTCATACACCATGATACTTCATGATACTTCATACACCATGATACTTCATACACCATGATACTTCATAATCCATGAAACTTCATACACCATGATACTTCATAATCCATGATACTTCATAAACCATGATACTTCATAAACCATGATACTTCATACACCATGATACTTCATAATCCATGATACTTCATACACCATGATACTTCATACACCATGATACTTCATAAACCATGATACTTCATACACCATGATACTTCATAATCCATGATACTTCATAAACCATGATACTTCATAAACCATGATACTTCATACACCATGATACTTCATACACCATGATACTTCATAATCCATGATACTTCATAAACCATGACACTTCATAATCCATGATACTTCATACACCATGATACTTCATACACCATGATACATCATGATACTTCATAATCCATGATACTTCATACACCATGATTCTTCATAAACCATGATACTTCATACACCATGATACTTCATAAACCATGATACTTCATAATCCATGATACTTCATAAACCATGATACTTCATACACCATGATACTTCATAAACCATGATACTTCATAAACCATGATACTTCATACACCATGATACTTCATAAACCATGATACTTCATACACCATGATACTTCATAAACCATGATACTTCATAATCCATGATACTTCATAATCCACAATACTTCACATATTAATCCAAATAGATAAATAATAAGATACTGTGTATGTAAGATTCTACAAAACAGTACTGTCCATCACACGTGCATCCGTGTCCAACCCACAATGCATCCACATGGAGCTGCCTCTCCATGTTAAATGAAGCTTTACATGCAAACATTTGGGTGTTTAATGGAGAGGTTATCATAGGAAATCAAACAGAGACTGTTTCTGGGAGAAGAGTATCAAGCAATGATGTATTATTGATGTTCAGAGATGGTTACAGATGAGATGGAAGGCAATCCGATACACTTGATTGGATTAGTTGATATTTCCAATCAAGTAGGCTTAAAAACTTGTTCACTTAATATAATAGACAATTTGTTCATTTAATGGTATTTTTATGGAGATGTGAATGTACTTGACAGCAGTTTGATGCTATGAGGAATGATGCAGTTGATTTGATGAACTGTGTGCATACAATGGCAGGGATGATGTAGGGCTTAAGTATGTATAATATAGAATACACAGCTGTATTAGTTGTGCAATGTTGCACCAGTATAGTATAGTATAGTACAGTACACTATAGTACAGTACACTATAGTATAGTACATTACAGTATAGTACAGTACAGTATAGTACAGTATAGTACAATATAGTACAGTACACTATAGTACAGTATAGTATAGTACAGTATAGTACAGTATAGTACAGTACAGTACACTATAGTACAGTATAGTATAATATAGTACAGTACACTATAGTACAGTATAGTATAATATAGTACAGTATAGTATAATATAGTACAGTACAGTACACTATAGTACAGTATAGTACAGTACAGTATAGTACAGTACAATATAGTACAGTATAGTACAGTATAGTTACAGTATAGTACAGTACAGTATAGTTACAGTATAGTATAGTATAGTACAGTACACTATAGTACACTATAGTACAGTACACTATAGTACAGTACACTATAGTACAGTATAGTACATTACACTATAGTACAGTATAGTACAGTACATTACACTATAGTACAGTATAGTATAATATAGTACAGTACACTATAGTATAATATAGTACAGTATAGTATAATATAGTACAGTACAGTACACTATAGTACAGTATAGTATAGTACAGTATAGTACAGTACAATATAGTACAGTATAGTACAGTATAGTTACAGTATAGTACAGTACAGTATAGTATAGTATAGTACAGTACACTATAGTACAGTACACTATAGTACAGTATAGTACATTACACTATATTACAGTATAGTACAATATAGTACAGTACATAAGTACAGTAAGTATAGTACAGTATAGTACAGTATAGTACACTATAGTATAGTATAATATAGTACAGTACACTATAGTACAGTATAGTATAATATAGTACAGTTTAGTATAATATAGTACAGTACACTATAGTACAGTATAGTATAGTACAATACAGTATAGTACAGTACAGTACAATATAGTACAGTATAGTTACAGTATAGTACAGTACAGTATAGTACAGTACAATATAGTATAGTATAGTATAATACAGTACAGTATAGTACAATATAGTATAGTATATTACATTATAGTACAGTACAGTACACTATAGTACAGTATAGTATGGTATAGTTACAGTATAGTACAGTATAGTACAGTATAGTATAGTATAGTACAGTATAGTACAGTATAGTACAGTATAGTATAGTACAGTATAGTACAGTATAGTACAGTATAGTATAATACAGTATAGTATAGTACAGCATAGTACAGTATAGTACAGTATAGTACAGTATAGTACAGTATAGTACAGTATAGTATAGCACAGTATAGTACAGTATAGTACAGTATAGTACAGTAAAGTACAGCATAGTACAGTACAGTATAGTACAGTACAGTACAATATCGTATAGTACAGTATAGTACAGTACAGTACAGTATAGTACAGTATAGTACAGTATAGTACAGTATAGTACAGTATAGTTACAGTATAGTACAGTATAGTATAGTACAGTACACTATAGTACAGTACACTATAGTACAGTATAGTACAGTACAGTATAGTACATTATAGTACATTACACTATAGTACAGTATAGTACAGCATAGTACAGTATAGTACAATATAGTATAGTACAGTACACTATAGTACAGTATAGTATAGTACAGTATAGTATAGTGCAGTACACTATAGTATAGTATAATATAGTACAGTACACTATAGTACAGTATAGTATAATATAGTACAGTATAGTATAATATAGTACAGTACACTATAGTACAGTATAGTATAGTACAATACAGTATAGTACAATACAGTATAGTACAGTACAGTACAATATAGTACAGTATAGTTACAGTATAGTACAGTACAGTATAGTATAGTACAGTACAATATAGTATAGTACAGTATAGTACAATATAGTATAGTACAGTATAATACAGTACAGTATAGTACAGTATAGTATAATACAGTACAGTATAGTACAATATAGTATAGTACAGTATAGTATAGTACATTATAGTACAGTACAGTACACTATAGTACAGTATAGTATGGTATAGTTACAGTATAGTACAGTATAGTACAGTACAGTATAGTACAGTATAGCATAGTACAGTATAGTACAGTATAGTACAGTATAGTACAGTATAGTATAATACAGTATAGTATAGTACAGTATAGTACAGCATAGTACAGTATAGTACAGTACAGTACAGTATAGCACAGTATAGTACAGTATAGTACAGTATAGTACAGTAAAGTACAGCATAGTACAGTACAGTATAGTACAGTATAGTACAGTACAGTACAATATCGTATAGTACAGTATAGTACAGTACAATATAGTATAGTACAGTATAGTACAGTATAGTACAGTGCAGTACAGTACAGTATAGTACAAAATAGTGCAGTACAGTATAGTACAGTATAGTACAGTATAGTATAGCATAGTACAGTATAGTACAGTATAGTTTAGTACAGTATAGTAAGTATAGTACAGTATAGTACAGTACAATATAGTATAGTACATTATAGTACATTATAGTATAGTACAGTATAGTATAGTACAGTATAGTACAGTATAGTATAGTACAGTATAGTACAGTACAGTATAGTAAAGTATAGTACAATATAGTACAGTATAGTACAGTATAGTACAGTATAGTACAGTATAGTACAGTATAGTACAGTGCAGTACAGTATAGTACAAAATAGTACAGTGCAGTACAGTATAGTACAGTATAGTATAGTACAGTATAGCATAGTACAGTATAGTACAGTATAGTACAATATAGTACAGTACAGTATAGTACAATATAGTATAGTACAGTATAGTATATTACTGTATAGTACAGTATAGTACAATATAGTACAGTATAGTACAATATAGTACATTATAGTACATTACAGTATAGTACAGTACAGTATAGTATATTACAGTATAGTACAATATAGTACAGTATAGTACAATATAGTATAGTACAGTATAGTACAGTACAATATAGTATAGTACAGTATAGTACAGTATAGTACAGTATAGTACAGTACAGTATAGTACAGTATAGTATAGTATAGTACAGTATATACAATATAGTACAATATAGTACAATATAGTACAGTATAGTATAGTACAGTATAGTACAGTACAATATAGCATAGTATAGTACAGTATAGTATAGTACAGTATAGTATAGTACAGTATAGTATAGTACAATATAGTATAGTATAGTACAATATAGTACAGTATAGTACAGTACAATGTAGTACAAAATAGTACAGTACAGTATAGTACAATATAGTACAGTGCAGTATAGTATAGTACAGTACAGTATAGTACAGTACAGTACAGTATAGTACAGTATAGTACAGTATAGTACAATATATTATAGTGCAGTACAGTATAGTACAGTATAGTACAGTATAGTACAGTATAGTACAATATAGTATAGTACAGTATAGTACAGTATAGTATAGTGCAGTATAGTATAGTACAGTATAGTATAGTACAGTACAGTATAGTACAGTATAGTACAGTACAGTATAGTATAGTACAGTATAGTACAGTATAGTATAGTACAGTATAGTACAGTATAGTACAGTATAGTACAGTATAGTACAGTATAGTATAGTACAGTATAGTATAGTACAGTATAGTATAGTACAGTACAGTACAGTATAGTATAATATAGTACAGTACAGTATAGTACAGTATAGTATATTCTAGCACGACCCAGCTAATAACATACATACTTGTAGAGTAAAATCGATCTCGAGTTATTCTGCAATATACCTACCTTGAACTATGCTGTGCGCGCACCGTGTTTTGGCTATTCCATTTATACAATGCGTGTAAAGTTTTATGAATGAAAGTCACGTGATGTTTGTAAAAAATACCGTGGGAATTCACGGAAGTGAGCTATTTTTAGAATCAGATAATCTCTTGTCCGTCTTGTTTTTCTGTTAAGTAACGTTTCAGTTACTATTCTGTAGTTTTATTTGACAAAATAAATAAAATTATTGATTAGTTACATCTTGTGTTCATTTATGCACTAGATTGATATTTTCCATAAAAAATAACGTCATCACCCCTTACGCGGGAGGAAATTTCGAAAGCCAAATGCAGCGGCGTTTGAAGAAAATACTCCTTTAAATTTATTAGAAGCAAGTCGTATTAGAATCGAAATAATAAGTATCAACCGTGGTATATCGCAGAATAACCCTCGTTTGTCGTTCTTATGCGTAGAAATATATCACTTAGGCCTTCGGCCTTCGTGATATTTTTCTACGCATACAAACTTCAAACGAGGGTTATTCTGCGATATACCACGGTTGATACTTATTATTTCTTAAGTATAGTATAGTATAGTACAGTACAATATAGTACAGTATAGTATAGTACAGTATAGTACAGTATAGTATAGTACAGTATAGTACAGTATAGTACAGTATAGTATAGTACAGTATAGTATAGTACAATATAGTATAGTACAGTACAGTATAGTAGAGTACAGTATAGTACAGTACAATATAGTACAGTATAGTATAGTACAGTATAGTATAGTATAGTACAGTATAGTATAGTACAGTATAGTACAGTATAGTACAGTATAGTACAGTATAGTACAGTATAGTACAGTATAGTATAGTACAGTATAGTACAATATAGTACAGTATAGTACAGTACAGTACAATATAGTATAGTACAGTACAGTATAGTACAATATAGTATAGTACAGTATAGTACAATACAGTATAATACAATATAGTATAGTACAGTGCAGTATAGTACAGTATAGTACAGTATAGTACAGTGCAGTACAGTATAGTACAGTATAGTACAGTATAGTACAGTGCAGTACAGTATAGTACAGTATATCCGTGTGGGAGGAAACCGGAGTACCTGGAAAAACCCACCTGTTTGATCTAACGACCATCTCACATACTTCCCGGTCCGAGGATCGAACCCAGGTTCCATTGGTGAGAAGCGAGCATGCTAACCACTGCGCTAATCGAACAGCCTAAGAATGCTCACAATGCTTGCCCAAAATTGCTCTGGGTGGGTGTGACCTAGACCCCCCTACCCACATCATGCCGCCCTCATCTAACACCGATTCCTGGATCTGCCCCTGATATGGTAAACACATAATTTACAATAGTATCATACATTCATCACAAAGACAAACCAAATGATGTTAATTCTCCAACAATATTCATAATTATCCTTATTCATTGACAACCCGTAGTTTTTAAGAATATACTGATACCCTGTGTTGTTTAAGAATATACTTGACAACCCGTGTTGTTTAAGAATATACTGACAACCAATGTTGTTTAAGAATATACTGATACCCCGTGTTGTTTAAGAATATACTGACAACCCGTGTTGTTTAAGAATATACTGACAACCCGTGTTGTTTAAGAATATACTGACAACCCGTGTTGTTTAAGAATATACTGACAACCCGTGTTGTTTAAGAATATACTTGACAACCCGTGTTGTTTAAGAATATACCTCGTGTTGTTTAAAAATATACTGACACCCTGTGTTGAAACAGACCATGCAACATCAACTGAAATCAAGTCAATTCTAATACGAAGATCTACCATGGTCGGTCCACCAATTTCCTTGTAGTGTAGGATGGTACACGTGCCAATAATTACTGGTAGAGGATATTTATTTGTTTCAGTGAAATATCAAATTATCTTTCACCGATGAGGATTTCCAACTAATGATATGCAGCTGACATGCGCACTCGAAGTTACGGGCAGTGTTAGGCAGGGTCTGTCGCGAGAAATGAGGTGTCTTACAGTTTACGCTGTTCCAAGGATGATCTATTTATACCTGTCCCGGCAAACGATAAGTTTCAAATCTGGACACATTAACCATGTAGTTCATACCCAGATGGAAACTATTAACCCACAATTCAGAGCTCAACAAATCCACTCGTCCGCTCGTATTTACGAGTGACTTTTCGATCTGGACGAGTAGAAATTCCAAGTCGCTTGCCCAGTCAGACGAGTGAAAATTTCGGCTAAATATCCAATATAAATCGTAGGAACAAAATAAAATAATATCAGTTTTACTTTCTTCGGAATGATTACCAGGCATGATAATGGGAGATCACCGCGGATATGTTAATGTGTTTACGCTGCCACAATAAACAACTCACAAATTGTAGACTGGTGTTTGACTCTTGCTAAACATGGGTACAATAGCTGCAGCCTATATTTGTTTTACGAAAAGCCGTCACGGCCAATCACGCGTCGTCTGCGTTCCAGCATCATAGAAAACAACAATGTCGACTGACATTCGGCGATTGTTGCAGGGAGGCAGGGACGTAGACAAACGTGAATCTGATAAGGCCAAAGCTGTTACGAGCATAAATTAATAGGAATTAGTGTATGTGCGTTATGTTGCAGAAAACGGAGAAGTTAAGACTAGTCTAGCTGAAATTGTTGATCTGGAACATGGGCATGCGCACTGGGTGAAGGATGGCTGGTTGAAGGGACTTAATTCCGTAGGTGTCAGTAAGGAGAATATCGCGGGAAAGCTAGTCGGGATTAACACAGACGGGGCTTCTGTAAATCTAGGGAAGAAAGGCGGAGCTGTTAAGCTTTTCATTGACGACATAAACAATGACTTAGATGATGAACATAAATGTGACAAGTATGTGTCTGTCGTTCATTGATTGCATTACGCATAATTTAGAACTCGCTGTATGCGATGCCAAGGAGGGGTGCGACTATCTAGCTGAGCTTGAGAAAGTTCTGAAAGGAATATTCCAGCTGTACTACTATTCACCAACACGTAGACGAGATCTGTATGAGATTTCTGTGTCGCTGGATCAGGAACTGAAAGACTATGGCGGTGTACAGCAGATACGATGGGTTGCCAGTCAGAATCGTGCCCTGAAGGCGTTACTAGACAACTATGACATCACCCTGACACACCTCCAGGAAATAATATCGGCGGGTAATTCTGACGCATCCAACAAAGCTAAGAACTACATGAATGAAATGAAAACCGAACGATTCCTGACATTTCTGCATTTCATGATTGACTGGACCAATTTACTTGCAGAGGTGTCCGTACTGTTCCAGGAGAGAAAAAGTCTCATATGTGAAGTTGCAAAGAGTGTACGTGAACTCCAAGAGAAAGTCAGCAACATGAAAGTTAGAAGGGGAAAAGCTCTGCGAAAGTTCCTGTCTGATAGTGAAGATGGATAGTTCAGGGGAAAACCGATGACTCACAAACACACCAGGTTACAGCACGACACATCAGGTAGAATCAAAGCAGACCTCAACGAACGTTTGACTGCTGCGGAAACATTCATCGAAGAACGATTTGTGAAGCATCTAGAAGGTGAACCACACTCGTTTCCAGAAACGTAAAGAGATCATGTTGATGCCAATGAAAGTATTTTGGCGAATCAGGAACGTGGAGCATCTGAAGAACATACATACTCCCTCTGGTACAGATAATGTTGACAATTTCCCCAACGACCGCAGAGTGCGAACGGGCTTCAGTAAGATGAACCAAATCAAAACGGACACCAGAACGTCACTCAAGTAGAGCACTGTCTCCAGTCTGATGCGTATCAACCTGGATGGAATAGCTCTCAAGGACTACAACCCAACTAAACGTATTGTGCACTGGTTGAATGCTGGGAAGGGAAGCAGGCACACAAGAAGTCATGTGTGTCCAGATCCGAGGAAACGGACAATTCATAGTGATAATACTAGCCCAGATAATGAGCCAGCAGTAGCGGGAACAAGTGTTGACTGAATTGAAAATCCCACTAGTTTCGAGTCTGCAAAACGGTTAGCTCTCGATCTGTGACTGAAGCTTACTGAATGTCTTATCAGTTATCGTAACCCCGTGGCTAAGCTCAGACATGATGTAGCTAATTGATATGATTGAGAGTTGGAGACTCAGTTTGAGATATGTGCAAGGCTATACACCAATGTTGTGACCAAAACGGTTACCTGCATGTGTCGTGTAATAATAATTGTATGATGCGTGCATTACTACTTGTATCCTCAACAGGCGAGTTGATTACAAGTCATAGTTAATTTTGTTTCTGAATAAAAATGTGTATAAACCACAGGAATATAAACCATGCTAGTTTGTGTACCTTGATCAAAATTCTAAATACATGTAGTGACATAATTGCATTTATTAATAAATTAAAGTGCAATTCTGACGAATTTTAAATTTTCCTAAAATACATGGGACGAGTGATGGCCCAATCTGGACGAGTGGAACTGTGGCATCACTCGCCCAGTAGGACGAGTAAGAAATTAAAAATGTGTCAAGGCCTGCAATTCATTCCTTAATTGGAAAGCTTAAAAACCTGATACTGACACCCTGTGTCACAAGATAGTGTTTTGTGATGAACAGTTATGACGACTAAATACAAACTGAACACGGACTATGATTATAAGTTGCGAACTTGGATCTTTGGAACAAACAAAATAATTAAATGTCTAAAATTATCATGATGGAAATTGGTAGTAAGGAAGACATATAGTAAAAATATATATGATGCAATATGTAGAATACGAATGTATATAAGATGTAAAAATACTATACTTTGTAAAATATATGTGAAAGATTTGTACAGGTAGGATAAGATCTATGTACTTTTGTTACACGTTGTTTATGTTAATAATGCAGAATACTCGTTGGATTACTCGTGTACGGTATTTAACGGCTTAGCTATGACCTATTTATTGGTCCATAGTTTTACTGAACAGGGACACGATATCTATGTCCAACAGATCAAATATTTTGTGAAGACAAAATAACGGTATAATTTATATAATTTATGAAACGTTGTATAGAAAACGCATGCATATAACTTGTAACTATAATAATACATTTTGAGATACTTCAACCAGAATTGGAAGTATAAGGGGTATATATATCTATTTGTGTACAAATTTTACATTTTATATCTTCGAAAGCGGTTTATGCTTTCATAGCAGTGAATGAACTACTTCCGTTATTATATCATTGATCTCAGTTGACGTATCATTGAAATGCACGTTTTTAGCATTGTTTTATTGGACAATATATTATCCGATATGTGGCGTCACGGTTTTCTTCTGTCGGCAGTGTGCCTGTTATCACGGAGACTAATTTAATATACTATCGTTAAATGACTGACTATTTCCATATATTGTCATTAAATGCTCAGGGGTTAAGGGATAGAGGAAAACGCGACCGTTTGAAACAGTACATTACCCAACAATTACCCAAGTTTTTGCAAGAAAGTCATTTTATAGCAAATATTAGTTCCAAAATAGCAACCGAATTCACTGATTGGAATATGTTAAACTCATACGGAACGAGTAATAGTAAAGGATGCTCCGTACTCCAATAGTACGAGTAATAGTAAAGGATGCTCCGTACTCCAATAGTACGAGTAATAGTAAAGGATGCTCCGTACTCCAATAGTACGAGTAATAGTAAAGGATGCTCCGTACTCCAATAGTACGAGTAATAGTAAAGGATGCTCCGTACTCCAATAGTACGAGTAATAGTAAAGGATGCTCCGTACTCCAATAGTACGAGTAATAGTAAAGGATGCTCCGTACTCCAATAGTACGAGTAATAGTAAAGGATGCTCCGTACTCCAATAGTACGAGTAATAGTAAAGGATGCTCCGTACTCCAATAGTACGAGTAATAGTAAAGGATGCTCCGTACTCCAATAGTACGAGTAATAGTAAAGGATGCTCCGTACTCCAATAGTACGAGTAATAGTAAAGGATGCTCCGTACTCCAATAATACTTCTAAATAAAAACAAACATTTTGATGTTATTGATTTTAGTTTAAACATTATTTATTTCAGTATTTTACGTGTACATAACATAACGTGTACGGTACGTAACATAACGTGTACGGTACGTAATATAACGTGTACGGTACGTAACATAACGTGTACGGTACGCAACATAATTAACATTTTGCATATAAATTAACAGCAATAGACTGAAAGGGATTAGAACGAAAGAAAATTGATTTTGAAGTATGTACTGAAGGCAGGTTTGTTTTTATGAATATCTTGGTTGGTACATACACACTGGTAAATGTTTAATAACTTCTTTCAAAACATAAATAAACTGACAAGGCACAAGGTCTAAAAATAATTGGAGGTGACATGAATGATACACTTGAAGATGTTGATAGATTAAATAATAAACATATAGTGACAAACACCAAACCAGTAAAGTCTCTGACAACAATAATTTAAGTAAATAAGCTAGGTGGCATTTGGAGAGAGTTAAATAATAATTAACTACAGTATACATGGAGACGGAAAAACTGTATTGAAAAAAGTAGAATAGAATTTTGGCTAATTGAAGACAACCTACAGACTTTAGTACAGATATAAGACCAGCTATTATTAATTATGCTGATCATCTTGCAAGTTCCCTTAAGATAATTAACCCGTATAAAAGAGGTCTAGGTTATTGGAAGTTTTACAACATGTATTTAAAGGATTTGACATACATAGACTATATAACAGACATAATAAATAAATGAATAAGAGAATATGAACACTTATCGAAGCAATTAATATGGGAATGATAATGCAAAATTAATATTAAAGATAAAACTATAATATTATATGCCAAGCAAAAAAGTAAAGAAAGGAAAGAACAAATAACAAAACTTGAAAACAGACTAAAAACACTATATGAACACTCATAATTATGGTCTCAACAATAAAAACGAAATTGAAAGATTAGAAAAAGAAATACAAACTGTTTATGACATACGTCCAAAGGTGCACACATATAGTACAGTACACACTAGATCGAGAGTAGAATATATAGAAACTCAGGAGAAAGAAACACAAAATATTTCTTTAACATAGAAAAATCGCGACAAACAAAAAAACTTTTAGTATAAATGGAAATCATATTACAGACATTGCAAGCATTTTGAATGAAGAAGTAAAATTTTATAAATCGCTGTATACCTCGGAAAATATTAACACAGCAACAATGAAAGAGTATATTACAAACACGACTTTAGAGTACAAACAAAAGACATAATAGACTATACAGAACATTAACAAATTGATGGGGCTCTTTTATTCTTAGATTTTCAAAAAGCCTTCGATACGGTCAAATGGGATTTTCTGTTCGCTGTTCTGGAATAATTTGGTTTTAAGCCTAGTTTTATAACTTGGATAAAAACTTTATATAAAAATTGTAAATCATGTATTTTAAATAACGGTTGGAAATCAGAAACCTTTATAAGCTAAAACGAGGAATTCATCAAGGATGTCCGATTTCAGCTCTCCAATTCAATTACTTGTAGCAGAGTTTATGGCTCTTAATATTAGGAACTCTGGTGAAATCAAAGGGATTATTGTTAATACAGACACAGGTAAAAGATCATTAAAAATTTCACAACTGGCTGATGATACAACACTATTCTTAGGTAAAGAGGTAGAATCTAATAGAAGCTTTAGATCTAATTTTAGAATTTGGGAAATACTCGGTAATCCAGGGATCGCAGGTTCGATCCTCCGTCTGACCCTAATAAAATTAACAGTCTTTCAGATGGGACGTTAAACCGAGGTCTCGTGTCGGTGCTTTACACCGTGCACGTAAAAGAACCAGAGGAGATTCTGGAATGGGTCTCTTTCTGTATCATTGCACTATCCTCCAAAATCTAAAATGACTAATCTCTTCAGGAGGCGTCGCTCATATGGGCAACCGGTAGCGACGATAAATAAACGTAAAAACACACACACCATTTTAAAGAAGAAATCCAATGGGAACATTTCTACAAAATGATACATAAACTACAAGATAATAAAATTAAAGAATATAAATATAAACTAGTTAATAAGATATTCCCATCAAGAGAGATAAGATATAAATGGAAGATGTCTATGTCACCTAATTGGTAACACGCTGGACTGGTAATCCAGGGATCGCAGGTTCGATCCCCCCGTCTGACCCTAATATAATTAACTGTCTTTCAGACGGGACGTTAAACCGAGGTCTCGTGTCGGTGCTTTACACATGATGCACGTAAAAGAACAAGAGGAGACTCTGGAATGGGTCTCTGTCTGTATTATTGCACTGTCCTCCAAAAATCTAAAATGACTAATCTCTTCAGGAGGTGTTGCTCAACCGGAAGCTAAATAAACGTAATACACACACCTAATTGTCATAGTTACAATACAATTGAAACATATAATCATGTATTTACTGAATGTCCAGCTAAAGCAAAATTTGGGATGAAGTACATAAGATGTTTAAGACATGTGGGATAAAAACAAATCTAAGACTTTTGAAATATATTATGCATCAGTCCCACTGAGGCCGGCGGTACTACGGTTTATCCCGGAGCCTCCCGGGTCATCCCGGTTCATGGACCAGGGTGTACCGGGTGAAAATGACGTTTTTTTGCCGAAAAATCTCGAAGGTCAACCGTCGAGGCCCTCAAGACCCGGGAGCACCCGGAGCACCCGGAGCACCCCGGTTCATCCAGGTAGAGCCCCGGCAGGGCCACGGTTCATCCCGGCGCTTACACGGTTCACCCCAGTTCTCGGCCCGGTTCGACCCCGGTTCACCCAGGTCCATGCCGGTAGAACCCCGGTGATGCTACAGTTCTTCCCGGTTCTCCACGGCGGAGCTACGGTCCTTCCCGGTTCACCACGGTTCATCCCGGCGAGGTGAAAATGCAGTATAAATAGGACTGAATTGTAGCCTAAATTCATTCCAGCAGAAGTTTTTTGAAGGCAGCACATCGCTGAACGCTGATTATTTTTTAAGAAATATTCTATATTATAGACATCATGCCGCCCAAGAAGAGTAGGAAGAGCAGCAAAAAAGCATTCAGAACCGTTGTCCACCGGGCGTCGATAGCTCGGTTTTTTTCATCCTGGTCCTCCCAGGTCCACGCCGGCAGCGCCACGATCCTTCACGGTCCTTCCCAGTGGACCTACGATGTCAACGCGGTTCAACACGGTTCACCCAGGTCGGGCTCCCCTTCCCGGTCCTCCAAGGTTCACCACCGGGAAGACCCCCGGTTCATCCAGGTCCATCAGGCATCATCCCGGTCCATCACGGTGGCACTACGGTTCAACCCCCGGTACTCCCGGGTGCACCCCGGTCCATGGACCGGGGTGAACCGAGAGTACCGTGAGCCCAGTGGGACTGATGCATTACTAGTTACACAATATACAAGGTAGAGAGAGGGAATTTGATATATATCAATTATTCAAATTTGAATTCAAAATAATGTAGGCATATCTATTGCATCAACATACAAATAACATGTTTGTAAATCAAACATACAGATATTTAAGTGATTAATATTGTAATTCTGCTATAATATTATGTCATCAATCTCATCTACATTCTTATTAAATACATGTATTACTAATTACATGTACGTACTGCATGTGAAATAGTTCATGCAGCAATTGTTTTGTTGTATTTTCAATCACATTTACATTCATGGTTATTATTACCAAGTTATGTATTGCATATGTTGTTGAAAACTGCTTAACACTTTGTATATATGGATATAAAACTGCTTAACACTTTGTACATATGGATATAAAACTGCTTAACACTTTGTATATATGGATATAAAACTGCTTAACACTTTGTACATATGGATATAAAACTGCTTAACACTTTGTACATATGGATATAAAACTGCTTAACACTTTGTATATATGGATATAAAACTGCTTAACACTTTGTATATATGGATATAAAACTGCTTAACACTTTGTACATATGGATATAAAACTGCTTAACACTTTGTACATATGGATATAAAAGAAAAATAATAAAGCCATCAAGCTTCACCAAAAACAAACAAAAACTTGGAACTGGGTTGGTTTGCTTTATAACTTGGAACTGGGTAGGTTTGCTTTATAACTTGGAACTGGGTTGGTTTGCTTTATAACTTGGAACTGGGTTGGTTAATGCTGTATAACTTGGAACTGGGTTGGTTTGCTTTATAACTTGGAACTGGGTTGGTTAATGCTTTATAACTTGGAACTGGGTTGGTTAATGCTGTATAACTTGGAACTGGGTTGGTTAATGCTGTATAACTTGGAACTGGGTTGGTTAATGCTTTATAACTTGGAACTGGGTTGGTTAATGCTGTATAACTTGGAACTGGGTTGGTTAATGCTGTATAACTTGGAACTGGGTTGGTTAATGCTATATAACTTGGAACTGGGTTGGTTAATGCTGTATAACTTGGAACTGGGTTGGTTAATGCTTTATAACTTGGAACTGGGTTGGTTAATGCTTTATAACTTGGAACTGGGTTGGTTAATGCTTTATAACTTGGAACTGGGTTGGTTAATGCTTTATAACTTGGAACTGGGTTGGTTAATGCTTTATAACTTGGAACTGGGTTGGTTAATGCTGTATAACTTGGAACTGGGTTGGTTAATGCTATATAACTTGGAACTGGGTTGGTTAATGCTGTATAACTTGGAACTGGGTTGGTTAATGCTGTATAACTTGGAACTGGGTTGGTTAATGCTGTATAACTTGGAACTGGGTTGGTTAATGCTGTATAACTTGGAACTGGGTTGGTTAATGCTGTATAACTTGGAACTGGGTTGGTTAATGCTGTATAACTTGGAACTGGGTGGGTTAATGCTGTATAACTTGGAACTGGGTTGGTTAATGCTTTATAACTTGGAACTGGGTTGGTTAATGCTTTATAACTTGGAACTGGGTTGGTTTGCTTTATAACTTGGAACTGGGTTGGTTTGCTTTATAACTTGGAACTGGGTTGGTTTGCTTTATAACTTGGAACTGGGTTGGTTAATGCTTTATAACTTGGAACTGGGTTGGTTTGCTTTATAACTTGGAACTGGGTTGGTTAATGCTGTATAACTTGGAACTGGGTTGGTTAATGCTGTATAACTTGGAACTGGGTTGGTTAATGCTTTATAACTTGGAACTGGGTTGGTTTGCTTTATAACTTGGAACTGGGTTGGTTAATGCTTTATAACTTGGAACTGGGTTGGTTTGCTTTATAACTTGGAACTGGGTTGGTTAATGCTTTATAACTTGGAACTGGGTTGGTTAATGCTTTATAACTTGGAACTGGGTTGGTTAATGCTTTATAACTTGGAACTGGGTTGGTTAATGCTTTATAACTTGGAACTGGGTTGGTTAATGCTTTATAACTTGGAACTGGGATGGTTAATGCTTTATAACTTGGAACTGGGATGGTTTGCTTTATAACTTGGAATTGGGTTGGTACACCAAACAGTTTATGACATTATCTTGTTGGCATGGTTGAAGTACTACTGGACTAGCTTCTATTAACTTCGTACACTTTGTACTCTATTGTTGTTGTTGTTGCTATTAACTCTATTGTTGTTGCTATTAACTATGATTGATGGAGAGTAAGCCAGCAGCTGTTTGTAAGTTGTAACTGGAGGCTTCATCTAACAGGTAGAAGTAATTATATAATCAGGTGTATAGGGTGGTTTATGTCCATCTAGTGTGTACTGTTCTATATGTGTGTACTGTACTATATGTGTGTACCGTACTCTATGTGTGTACTGTACTATATGTGTGTACTGTACACTGTACTATATGTGTGTACTGTACACTGTACTATATGTGTGTACTGTACTATATGTGTGTACTGTACTATATGTGTGTACTGTACTATATGTGTGTACTGTACACTGTACTATATGTGTGTACTGTACACTGTACTATATGTGTGTACTGTACTATATGTGTGTACTGTTCTATATGTGTGTACTGTACTATATGTGTGTACTGTACTATATGTGTGTACTGTTCTATATGTGTGTACTGTACTATATGTGTGTACTGTACTATATGTGTGTACTGTTCTATATGTGTGTACTGTACTATATGTGTGTACCATACTATATGTGTGTACTGTACTATATGTGTGTACTGTACTATATGTGTGTACTGTACTATATGTGTGTACTGTACTATATGTGTGTACTGTACTATATGTGTGTACTGTTCTATATGTGTGTACTGTATTATATGTGTGTACTGTACTATATGTGTGTACTGTACTATATGTGTGTACTGTACTATATGTGTGTACTGTTCTATATGTGTGTACTGTACTATATGTGTGTACCATACTATATGTGTGTACTGTACTATATGTGTGTACTGTACTCTATGTGTGTACCGTACTCTATGTGTGTACTGTACGATATGTGTGTACTGTACTATATGTGTGTACTGTACTATATGTGTGTACAGTACTATATGTGTGCACTGTACTATATGTGTGTACTGTACTATATGTGTGTACTGTTCTATATGTGTGTACCGTACTATATGTGTGTACTGTACTCTATGTGTGTACTGTACTATATGTGTGTACTGTACTATGTGTGTATTGTACTATATGTGTGTACTGTACTCCCAGGATGTACTGTACTATATGTGTGTACTGTACTATTTGTGTGTGCTGTACTATATGTGTGTGCTGTACTATATGTGTGTGCTGTACTATATGTGTGTACTGTACACTGTACTATATGTGTGTACTGTACTATATGTGTGTACTGTTCTATATGTGTGTACTGTACTATATGTGTGTACTGTACACTGTACTATATGTGTGTACTGTACTATATGTGTGTACTGTTCTATATGTGTGTACTGTACTATATGTGTGTACTGTACTATATGTGTGTACTGTACTATATGTGTGTACTGTACTATATGTGTGTAATGTACTATATGTGTGTACTGTACTATATGTGTGTACTGTACTATATGTGTGTACTGTACTCCCAGGATGTACTGTACTATATGTGTGTACTGTACTATATGTGTGTACTGTACTCCCATGATGTACTGTACTATATGTGTGTACTGTACACTGTACTATATGTGTGTACTGTACTATATGTATGTACTGTACTATATGTGTGTACTGTACACTGTACTATATGTGTGTACTGTACTATATGTGTGTACTGTACTATATGTGTGTACTGTACACTGTACTATATGTGTGTACTGTACACTGTACTATATGTGTGTACTGTACTATATGTGTGTACTGTACTATATGTGTGTACTGTACTCCCAGGATGTACTGTACTATATGTGTGTACTGTAAACTGTACTATATGTGTGTACTATACTATATGTGTGTACTGTACTCCCAGGATGTACTGTACTATATGTGTGTACTGTACTCCCAGGATGTACTGTACTATATGTGTGTACTGTACTATATGTGTGTACTGTACTATATGTGTGTACTGTACTCTATGTGTGTACTGTACTATATGTGTGTACCGTACTATATGTGTGTACCGTACTCCCAGGATGAACTGTACTATATGTGTGTACTGTACTATATGTGTGTACTGTACTATATGTGTGTACTGTACTATATGTGTGTACTGTACTCTATGTGTGTACTGTACTATATGTGTGTACCGTACTATATGTGTGTACCGTACTCTATGTGTGTACTGTACTATATGTGTGTACTGTACTATATGTGTGTACAGTACTATATGTGTGTACTGTACTATATGTGTGTACTGTACTCCCAAGATGTACTGTACTATATGTGTGTACTGTACTATATGTGTGTACTGTACTCCCAGGATGTACTGTACTATATGTGTGTACTGTACTATATGTGTGTACAGTACTCTATGTGTGTACTGTACTATATGTGTGTACTGTACTATATGTGTGTACAGTACTCTATGTGTGTACTGTACTCCCAGGATGTACTGTACTATATGTGTGTACTGTACTATATGTGTGTACTGTACTATATGTGTGTACAGTACTCTATGTGTGTACTGTACTATATGTGTGTACTGTACTATATGTGTGTACTGTACTCCCAGGATGTACTGTAATCTATGTGTGTACTGCCGGTATCAGTGTACTAATCAGTGTTTGTCTGTCACTGGCACATCCAGAGTAATGCAGCGGGTACTACCCCAACCCCACCCACTGGACTGGTGCATGTTTAGAAAAAGAGTGGCGTGCATTTATTTTCGAGTTGCAATGATTGACAATTGAGATTAATCGTAAAAATATGACTGACGCGCTGTGTTCAATCCATTTCAAATACATGCGTTATTGCGTAGTGAGCGGTCTTGAAATACAAGCATTAGTATGTGACAGAGACTCGTAGTGGGCGGTTTTCCTTCAATTTGAAATACAAGCGTTAGTATGTGACAGAGAGACTCGTAGTGGGCGGTGATTCTTCAATTTGAAATACAAGCATTAGTATGTGACAGAGAGACTCGTAGAGGGCGGTTTTCCTACAATTTGAAATACCTGCTTTAGTATGTGACAGAGAGACTCGTAGTGGGCGGTGATTCTTCAATTTGAAATACCTGCTTTAGTATGTGACAGAGAGACTCGTAGTGGGCGGTGATTCTTCAATTTGAAATACCTGCTTTAGTATGTGACAGAGAGACTCGTAGTGGGCGGTTTTCCTACAATTTGAAATACCTGCTTTAGTAGTGACAGAGAGACTCGTAGTGGGCGGTGATTCTTCAATTTGAAATACCTGCTTTAGTATGTGACAGAGAGACTCGTAGTGGGCGGTTTTCCTACAATTTGAAATACCTGCTTTAGTATGTGACAGAGAGACTCGTAGTGGGCGGTTTTCCTACAATTTGAATACCTGCTTTAGTATTGACAGAGAGACTCGTAGTGGGCGGTGATTCTTCAATTTGAAATACCTGCTTTAGTATGTGACAGAGAGACTCGTAGTGGGCGGTTTTCCTACAATTTGAAATACCTGCTTTAGTATGTGACAGAGAGACTCGTAGTGGGCGTTTTCCTACAATTTGAAATACCTGCTTTAGTATGTGACAGAGAGACTCGTAGTGGGCGGTTTTCCTACAATTTGAAATACCTGCTTTAGTATGTGACAGAGAGACTCGTAGTGGGCGGTTTTCCTACAATTTGAAATACCTGCTTTAGTATGTGACAGAGAGACTCGTAGTGGGCGGTTTTCCTACAATTTGAAATACCTGCTTTAGTATGTGACAGAGAGACTCGTAGTGGGCGGTTTTCCTACAATTTGAAATACCTGCTTTAGTATGTGACAGAGAGACTCGTAGTGGGCGGTTTTCCTACAATTTGAAATACCTGCTTTAGTATGTGACAGAGAGACTCGTAGTGGGCGGTTTTCCTACAATTTGAAATACCTGCTTTAGTATGTGACAGAGAGACTCGTAGTGGGCGGTTTTCCTACAATTTGAAATACCTGCTTTAGTATGTGACAGAGAGACTCGTAGTGGGCGGTTTTCCTACAATTTGAAATACCTGCTTTAGTATGTGACAGAGAGACTCGTAGTGGGCGGTTTTCCTACAATTTGAAATACCTGCTTTAGTATGTGACAGAGAGACTCGTAGTGGGCGGTTTTCCTACAATTTGAAATACCTGCTTTAGTATGTGACAGAGAGACTCGTAGTGGGCGGTTTTCCTACAATTTGAAATACCTGCTTTAGTATGTGACAGAGAGACTCGTAGTGGGCGGTTTTCCTACAATTTGAAATACCTGCTTTAGTATGTGACAGAGAGACTCGTAGTGGGCGGTTTTCCTACAATTTGAAATACCTGCTTTAGTATGTGACAGAGAGACTCGTAGTGGGCGGTTTTCCTACAATTTGAAATACCTGCTTTAGTATGTGACAGAGAGACTCGTAGTGGGCGGTTTTCCTACAATTTGAAATACCTGCTTTAGTATGTGACAGCCAGATTCCTAGCAGGCGGTGATTCTTCCAGCACAGGTATTATGTACATGTATACATAAAATGAACACCATTCAAACTGGTTACTGAAACATAAACAAAAGCTGAAATGTAAAGTGTTTTCCAAGCTATATCAATTAACGAAGTCATGTGACATAGCTGTTAGAATTCATGTGACATAGCTGTTAGAATTCATAGCTGTTAGAATTCATGTGACATAGCTGTTAGAATGTGACAGCTGTTAGAATTCATGTGACATAGATGTTAGAATTCATGTGACATAGATGTTAGAATTCATGTGACATAGATGTTAGAATTCATGTGACATAGCTGTTAGAATTCATGTGACAGCTGTTAGAATTCATGTGACATAGATGTTAGAATTCATGTGACATAGCTGTTAGAATTCATGTGACATAGCTGTTAGAATTCATGTGACATAGCTGTTAGAATTCATGTGACATATCTGTTAGAATTCATGTGACATATCTGTTAGAATTCATGTGGCATAGCTGTTAGAATTCATGTGACAGCTGTTAGAATTCATGTGACATAGCTGTTAGAATTAAGCCTGAGAAATGGTGCATTATTAGAATCTACACTTCTGCCATGTAATCACACATTATCACATGTTTAAGGTGTGTCTATAAACATTTATCTATAGTGTGCACGAAATAGCCTTCAAACTTGATAATATTACAAGTAGCACTAGAATAACACTCTCGGAGAGATACAACCCTCCCCCACCCACCCAAGGTATTTAGTATAAGAAGAAATGGTTGATTTCACATGACCTTGATTGGACCAATTTCTTCCAAAATCAGGCGGCTTCATCCTGAACAAACCATCTATAATATTTGATCAAAGCCTATTAATAATTGTTTGATTTATCCAACCCAATCCCCCCCTCCCCACGCGCCACTGGAGGGCATACTTAAACACATTTATGTATGTATGTATGTATGTATTAAACAGAAGCTGGCCATGGGTGGAGGACCAAGTACAACAACACATGCCATATCTCTCCAAGAAACAAATAGATAAAAAAATGCATGCAAGGTGTTGTAGATTTTCATGAGATATAATTGACATTTACAATGTGACTTATCTCTCATTGTGTGTTATTTGTTTGCTTTCATGCCATCAACATTGCTGTGCAGGGGGGGGGGGTCTTTAAAGCCCCATGCCCACTTAACTCTTTGAATGCTAGTAGTGAACAGTCAAATATGTTGAATTTCATAAACTGAGAATGGTTGTGTAAGTTCTGTGAGAATATGTTGTAAGTTCTGTGAGAGTATGTTGTAAGTTCTGTGAGAGTATGTTGTAAGTTCCATGAGAGTATGTTGTAAGTTCCATGAGAGTATGTTGTAAGTTCTGTGAGAGTATGTTGTAAGTTCCATGAGAGTATGTTGTAAGTTCCATGAGAGTATGTTGTAAGTTCTGTGAGAGTATGTTGTAAGTTCCATGAGAGTATGTTGTAAGTTCTGTGAGAGTATGTTGTAAGTTCTGTGAGAGTATGTTGTAAGTTCCATGAGAGTATGTTGTAAGTTCCATGAGAGTATGTTGTAAGTTCCATGAGAGTATGTTGTAAGTTCCATGAGAGTATGTTGTAAGTTCTGTGAGAATATGTTGTAAGTTCTGTGAGAGTATGTTGTAAGTTCTGTGAGAGTATGTTGTAAGTTCTGTGAGAGTATGTTGTAAGTTCCATGAGAGTATGTTGTAAGTTCCATGAGAGTATGTTGTAAGTTCTGTGAGAGTATGTTGTAAGTTCAGTGAGAGTATGTTGTAAGTTCTGTGAGAGTATGTTGTAAGTTCTGTGAGAGTATGTTGTAAGTTCTGTGAGAATATGTTGTAAGTTCCATGAGAGTATGTTGTATGTTCTGTGAGAGTATGTTGTAAGTTCTGTGTGAGTATGTTGTAAGTTCTGTGAGAGTATGTTGTAAGTTCTGTGAGAGTATGTTGTAAGTTCCATGAGAGTATGTTGTAAGTACCATGAGAGTATGTTGTAAGTTCTGTGAGAGTATGTTGTAAGTTCCATGAGAGTATGTTGTAAGTTCTGTGAGAGTATGTTGTAAGTTCTGTGAGAATATGTTGTAAGTTCCATGAGAGTATGTTGTAAGTTCTGTGAGAGTATGTTGTAAGTTCTGTGAGAGTATGTTGTAAGTTCTGTGAGAGTATGTTGTAAGTTCTGTGAGAGTATGTTGTAAGTTCCATGAGAGTATGTTGTAAGTTCCATGAGAGTATGTTGTAAGTTCTGTGAGAGTATGTTGTAAGTTCCATGAGAGTATGTTGTAAGTTCTGTGAGAGTATGTTGTAAGTTCTGTGAGAATATGTTGTAAGTTCCATGAGAGTATGTTGTAAGTTCTGTGAGAGTATGTTGTAAGTTCTGTGAGAGTATGTTGTAAGTTCTGTGAGAGTATGTTGTAAGTTCTGTGAGAGTATGTTGTAAGTTCCATGAGAGTATGTTGTAAGTTCCATGAGAGTATGTTGTAAGTTCTGTGAGAGTATGTTGTAAGTTCCATGAGAGTATGTTGTAAGTTCTGTGAGAGTATGTTGTAAGTTCCATGAGAGTATGTTGTAAGTTCTGTGAGAGTATGTTGTAAGTTCTGTGAGAGTATGTTGTAAGTTCTGTGAGAATATGTTGTAAGTTCCATGAGAGTATGTTGTAAGTTCCATGAGAGTATGTTCTAAGTTCCATGAGAGTATGTTGTAAGTTCTGTGAGAATATGTTGTAAGTTCCATGAGAGTATGTTGTAAGTTCTGTGAGAGTATGTTGTAAGTTCTGTGAGAGTATGTTGTAAGTTCTGTGAGAGTATGTTGTAAGTTCTGTGAGAGTATGTTGTAAGTTCTGTGAGAGTATGTTGTAAGTTCTGTGAGAGTATGTTGTAAGTTCCATGAGAGTATGTTGTAAGTTCCATGAGAGTATGTTGTAAGTTCTGTGAGAGTATGTTGTAAGTTCTGTGAGAGTATGTTGTAAGTTCTGTGAGAGTATGTTGTAAGTTCTGTGAGAGTATGTTGTAAGTTCTGTGAGAATATGTTGTAAGTTCCATGAGAGTATGTTGTAAGTTCTGTGAGAGTATGTTGTAAGTTCTGTGAGAGTATGTTGTAAGTTCTGTGAGAGTATGTTGTAAGTTCTGTGAGAGTATGTTGTAAGTTCCATGAGAGTATGTTGTAAGTTCCATGAGAGTATGTTGTAAGTTCTGTGAGAGTATGTTGTAAGTTCCATGAGAGTATGTTGTAAGTTCTGTGAGAGTATGTTGTAAGTTCTGTGAGAGTATGTTGTAAGTTCCATGAGAGTATGTTGTAAGTTCCATGAGAGTATGTTGTAAGTTCTGTGAGAGTATGTTGTAAGTTCCATGAGAGTATGTTGTAAGTTCTGTGAGAGTATGTTGTAAGTTCTGTGAGAGTATGTTGTAAGTTCCATGAGAGTATGTTGTAAGTTCCATGAGAGTATGTTGTAAGTTCTGTGAGAGTATGTTGTAAGTTCCATGAGAGTATGTTGTAAGTTCTGTGAGAGTATGTTGTAAGTTCTGTGAGAGTATGTTGTAAGTTCTGTGAGAGTATGTTGTAAGTTCTGTGAGAGTATGTTGTAAGTTCCATGAGAGTATGTTGTAAGTTCTGTGAGAGTATGTTGTAAGTTCTGTGAGAGTATGTTGTAAGTTCTGTGAGAGTATGTTGTAAGTTCCATGAGAGTATGTTGTAAGTTCCATGAGAGTATGTTGTAAGTTCTGTGAGAGTATGTTGTAAGTTCCATGAGAGTATGTTGTAAGTTCTGTGAGAGTATGTTGTAAGTTCTGTGAGAGTATGTTGTAAGTTCTGTGAGAGTATGTTGTAAGTTCCATGAGAGTATGTTGTAAGTTCTGTGAGAGTATGTTGTAAGTTCTGTGAGAGTATGTTGTAAGTTCTGTGAGAGTATGTTGTAAGTTCTGTGAGAGTATGTTGTAAGTTCCATGAGAGTATGTTGTAAGTTCCATGAGAGTATGTTGTAAGTTCTGTGAGAGTATGTTGTAAGTTCCATGAGAGTATGTTGTAAGTTCTGTGAGAGTATGTTGTAAGTTCTGTGAGAATATGTTGTAAGTTCCATGAGAGTATGTTGTAAGTTCTGTGAGAGTATGTTGTAAGTTCTGTGAGAGTATGTTGTAAGTTCTGTGAGAGTATGTTGTAAGTTCTGTGAGAGTATGTTGTAAGTTCCATGAGAGTATGTTGTAAGTACCATGAGAGTATGTTGTAAGTTCCATGAGAGTATGTTGTAAGTTCTGTGAGAGTATGTTGTAAGTTCCATGAGAGTATGTTGTAAGTACCATGAGAGTATGTTGTAAGTTCCATGAGAGTATGTTGTAAGTTCTGTGAGAGTATGTTGTAAGTTCTGTGAGAGTATGTTGTAAGTTCTGTGAGAGTATGTTGTAAGTTCCATGAGAGTATGTTGTAAGTACCATGAGAGTATGTTGTAAGTTCTGTGAGAATATGTTGTAAGTTCCATGAGAGTATGTTGTAAGTTCCATGAGAGTATGTTGTAAGTTCTGTGAGAGTATGTTGTAAGTTCTGTGAGAGTATGTTGTAAGTTCCGTGAGAGTATGTTGTAAGTACCATGAGAGTATGTTGTAAGTTCTGTGAGAATATGTTGTAAGTTCCATGAGAGTATGTTGTAAGTTCTGTGAGAGTATGTTGTAAGTTCTGTGAGAGTATGTTGTAAGTTCTGTGAGAGTATGTTGTAAGTTCCATGAGAGTATGTTGTAAGTTCTGTGAGAGTATGTTGTAAGTTCTGTGAGAGTATGTTGTAAGTTCTGTGAGAGTATGTTGTAAGTTCTGTGAGAGTATGTTGTAAGTTCCATGAGAGTATGTTGTAAGTACCATGAGAGTATGTTGTAAGTTCTGTGAGAATATGTTGTAAGTTCCATGAGAGTATGTTGTAAGTTCTGTGAGAGTATGTTGTAAGTTCTGTGAGAGTATGTTGTAAGTTCCATGATAGTATGTTGTAAGTTCTGTGAGAGTATGTTGTAAGTTTTGTGAGAGTATGTTGTAAGTTCTGTGAGAGTATGTTGTAAGTTCTGTGAGAGTATGTTGTAAGTTCCATGAGAGTATGTTGTAAGTTCCATGAGAGTATGTTGTAAGTTCTGTGAGAATATGTTGTAAGTTCTGTGAGAGTATGTTGTAAGTTCTGTGAGAGTATGTTGTAAGTTCTGTGAGAGTATGTTGTAAGTTCCATGAGAGTATGTTGTAAGTTCCATGAGAGTATGTTGTAAGTTCTGTGAGAGTATGGCTAAGTTATGTGTGAGTATGGCTAAGTTATGTGTGAGTATGGCTAAGTTATGTGTGAGTATGGCTAAGTTATGTGTGAGTATGGCTAAGTTATGTGTGAGTATGGCTAAGTTATGTGTGAGTATGGCTAAGTTATGTGTGAGTATGGCCAATTAGTGTCACTAGTCCTCAGCAGGAAACATGATGGGTTTCTTGACTTCAGATACCACACACTAGTCCTCAGCAGGAAACATGATGGGTTTCTTGACTTCAGATACCACTAGTCCTCAGCAGGAAACATGATGGGTTTCTTGACTTCAGATACCACACACTAGTCCTCAGCAGGAAACATGATGGGTGTATTGACTCCAGATACCACTAGTCCTCAGCAGGAAACATGATGGGTTTCTTGACTTCAGATACCACACACTAGTCCTCAGCAGGAAACATGATGGGTTTCTTGACTTCAGATACCACACACTAGTCCTCAGCAGGAAACATGATGGGTTTCTTGACTCAGGATACCACACACTAGTCCTCAGCAGGAAACATGATGGGTTTCTTGACTCCAGATACCACTAGTCCTCAGCAGGAAACATGATGGGTTGCTTGACTCCAGATACCACTAGTCCTCAGCAGGAAACATGATGGGTTTCTTGACTCCAGATACCACTAGTTCTCAGCAGGAAACATGATGGGTTTCTTGACTCCAGATACCACTAGTCCTCAGCAGGAAACATGATGGGTTTCTTGACTCCAGATACCACACACTAGTCCTCAGCAGGAAACATGATGGGTTTCTTGACTTCAGATACCACACACTAGTCCTCAGCAGGAAACATGATGGGTTTCTTGACTTCAGATACCACTAGTCCTCAGCAGGAAACATGATGGGTTTCTTGACTCCAGATACCACACACTAGTCCTCAGCAGGAAACATGATGGGTTTCTTGACTCCAGATACCACACATATTCTAATGAAATTCCATGACATATTTTAGTTACAAATAACAAAAACACATAAACAAATTGTAGCTACTATTTATAGCCTTTGTTTTACCCAGAATGCAAATAGTTAATTAAGCATGTACTACACATGAGATATTCTAAGGAATGGATAGACAATAGATATTCTAAGGAATGGATAGACAATATATATTCTAAGGAATGGATAGACAATAGATATTCTAAGGAATGGATAGACAATAGATATTCTAAGGAATGGATAGACAATAGATATTCTAAGGAATGGATAGACAATAGATATTCTAAGGAATGGATAGACAATAGATATTCTGTTTCCAGTTTAATCAATAAATGTGTACTAAGATTTACAACAGGATATATTTCATTATTAACTTGAATAGATCAATTTTCCACTTGAAGAACAAACAGACTGCGCAAGAACTTTAATATAGATTTACATTGAAGGCATTTGGTTCTCCTTTGTTGGAGAAAGGGGATTCCGTGCATGTGACAGAGTGGTTAAGATTGTTGACTTTAAATCGCCTGTCCCTCATGTAGGTTCAAATACCACTGGGCTATGAAATTTGTCTAAGTGAGGACACCCAGGGTCTTCCTCCATACTGCTCAGAGGCCACCCAGGGTCTTCCTCCATACAGCTCGGAGGCCACCCAGGGTCTTCCTCCATACTGCTCGGAGGCCACCCAGGGTCTTCCTCCATACTGCTCAGAGGGCACCCAGTGTCTTCCTCCATACTGCTCAGAGGGCACCCAGGGTCTTCCTCCATACTGCTCAGAGGGCACCCAGTGTCTTCCTCCATACTGCTCAGAGGGCACCCAGGGTCTTCCTCCATACTGCTCAGAGGCCACCCAGGGTCTTCCTCCATACTGCTCAGAGGGCACCCAGTGTCTTCCTCCATACTGCTCAGAGGGCACCCAGTGTCTTCTCCATACTGCTCAGAGGCCACCCAGGGTCTTCCTCCATACTGCTCGGAGGCCACCCAGGGTCTTCCTCCCATACTGCTCAGAGGCCACCCAGGGTCTTCCTCCATACTGCTCAGAGGGCCACCCAGGGTCTTCCTCCATACATGCCAGAAATACTGCTCAGAGGCCACCCAGGGTCTTCCTCCATACTGTGCAGAGGACCACCCATGGTCTTCCTCCATACTGCCAGAAATACTGCTCGGAGGGCCACCCAGGGTCTTCCTCCATACTGCTCAGAGGCCACCCAGGGTCTTCCTCCATACTGCTCGGAGGCCACCCAGGGTCTTCCTCCATACATGCCAGAAATACTGCTCAGAGGCCACCCAGGGTCTTCCTCCACATACTGCTCAGAGGGCCACCCAGGGTCTTCCTCCATACTGCTCAGAGGGCCACCCAGGGTCTTCCTCCATACATGCCAGAAATACTGCTCAGAGGGCCACCCAGGGTCTTCCTCCATACTGCTCAGAGGCCACCCAGGGTCTTCCTCCATACTGCTCAGAGGCCACCCAGGGTCTTCCTCCATACATGCCAATACTGCTCAGAGGCCACCCAGGGTCTTCCTCCATACTGCTCGGAGGCCACCCAGGGTCTTCCTCCATACATGCTCAGAGGGCCACCCAGGGTCTTCCTCCATACTGCTCAGAGGGCCACCCAGGGTCTTCCTCCATACTGCTCAGAGGCCACCCAGGGTCTTCCTCCTATACTGCTCAGAGGGCCACCCAGGGTCTTCCTCCATACTGCTCGGAGGCCACCCAGGGTCTTCCTCCATACTGCTCGGAGGCCACCCAGTGTCTTCCTCCATACTGCTCAGAGGCCACCCAGTGTCTTCCTCCATACTGCTCGGAGGCCACCCAGTGTCTTCCTCCATACTGCTCGGAGGCCACCCAGGGTCTTCCTCCATACTGCTCAGAGGCCACCCAGGGTCTTCCTCCATACTGCTCAGAGGGCCACCCAGTGTCTTCCTCCATACATGCCAGAAATACTGCTCAGAGGCCACCCAGGGTCTTCCTCCATACTGCTGAAATACTGCTCAGAGGCCACCCAGGGTCTTCCTCCATACATGCCAAATACTGCTCAGAGGGCACCCAGGGTCTTCCTCCATACTGCCAGAGGCCACCCAGTGTCTTCCTCCATACATGCCAGAAATACTGCTCAGAGGCCACCCAGGGTCTTCCTCCATACTGCTCAGAGGGCACCCAGGGTCTTCCTCCATACTGCTCAGAGGCCACCCAGGGTCTTCTCCATACTGCTCGGAGGCCACCCAGTGTCTTCCTCCATACTGCTCAGAGGCCACCCAGGGTCTTCCTCCATACTGCTCAGAGGCCACCCAGGGTCTTCCTCCATACTGCTCGGAGGCCACCCAGTGTCTTCCTCCATACTGCTCAGAGGCCACCCAGGGTCTTCCTCCATACATGCCAGAAATACTGCTCAGAGGCCACCCAGGGTCTTCCTCCAT
>CM026387.1:1203006-1248098 GCA_014843695.1 Archivesica marissinica
TATGTTAAACCATCAATACATGGCGGCTAGGCAATGTACATTATGTTAAACCATCAATACATGGCGGCTAGGCAATGTACATTATGTTAAACCATCAATACATGGCGGCTAGGCAATGTACATTATGTTAAACCATCAATACATGGCGGCCAGGCAATGTACATTATGTTAAACCATCAATACATGGCGGCTAGGCAATGTACATTATGTTAAACCATCAATACATGGCGGCTAGGCAATGTACATTATGTTAAAGTATCAATACATGGCGGCTAGGCAATGTACATTATGTTAAAGCATCAATACATGGCGGCTAGGCAATGTACATTATGTTAAAGCATCAATACATGGCGGCTAGGCAATGCACATTATGTTAAATTATCAATACATGGTGGCCAGGCAATGTATATTATGTTAAATCATCAATATATGACGGCTAGGCAATGTACATTATGTTAAAGTATCAATACATGGCGGCCAGGCAATGTACATTATGTTAAACCATCAATACATGGCGGCCAGACAATGCACATTATGTTAAAGTATCAATACATGGCGGCCAGGCAATGTACATTATGTTAAACCATCAATACATGGCGGCCAGACAATGCACATTATGTTAAAGTATCAATACATGGCGGCTAGGCAATGTACATTATGTTAAAGCATCAATACATGGCGGCTAGGCAATGCACATTATGTTAAAGTATCAATACATGGCGGCCAGGCAATGTACATTATGTTAAACCATCAATACATGGCGGCCAGACAATGCACATTATGTTAAAGCATCAATACATGGCGGCTAGGCAATGTACATTATGTTAAAGTATCAATACATGGCGGCTAGGCAATGTACATTATGTTAAAGCATCAATACATGGCGGCTAGGCAATGTACATTATGTTAAAGTATCAATACATGGCGGCTAGGCAATGTACATTATGTTAAACCATCAATATATGGCGGCTAGGCAATGTACATTATGTTAAACCATCAATACATGGCGGCTAGGCAATGTACATTATGTTAAACCATCAATACATGGCGGCTAGGCAATGTACATTATGTTAAACCATCAATACATGGCGGCTAGGCAATGTACATTATGTTAAACCATCAATACATGGCGGCTAGGCAATGTACATTATGTTAAAGTATCAATACATGGCGGCTAGGCAATGTACATTATGTTAAACCATCAATACATGGCGGCTAGGCAATGTACATTATGTTAAAGTATCAATACATGGCGGCTAGGCAATGTACATTATGTTAAACCATCAATACATGGCGGCTAGGCAATGTACATTATGTTAAACCATCAATACATGGCGGCTAGGCAATGTACATTATGTTAAAGTATCAATACATGGCGGCTAGGCAATGCACATTATGTTAAAGTATCAATACATGGCGGCTAGGCAATGTACATTATGTTAAACCATCAATACATGGCGGCTAGGCAATGTACATTATGTTAAACCATCAATACATGGCGGCTAGGCAATGTACATTATGTTAAACCATCAATACATGGCGGCTAGGCAATGTACATTATGTTAAACCATCAATACATGGCGGCTAGGCAATGTACATTATGTTAAACCATCAATACATGGCGGCTAGGCAATGTACATTATGTTAAACCATCAATACATGGCGGCTAGGCAATGTACATTATGTTAAAGTATCAATACATGGCGGCTAGGCAATGTACATTATGTTAAAGTATCAATACATGGCGGCTAGGCAATGTACATTATGTTAAAGTATCAATACATGGCGGCTAGGCAATGTACATTATGTTAAAGTATCAATACATGGCGGCTAGGCAATGTACATTATGTTAAAGTATCAATACATGGCGGCTAGGCAATGTACATTATGTTAAACCATCAATACATGGCGGCTAGGCAATGTACATTAGTTAAAATCAATAATGGCGGCAGCAATGACATTATGTTAAACCATCAATACATGGCGGCTAGGCAATGTACATTATGTTAAAGCATCAATACATGGCGGCTAGGCAATGTACATTATGTTAAAGTATCAATACATGGCGGCCAGGCAATGTACATTATGTTAAAGTATCAATACATGGCGGCTAGGCAATGTACATTATGTTAAACCATCAATACATGGCGGCTAGGCAATGTACATTATGTTAAACCATCAATACATGGCGGCTAGGCAATGTACATTATGTTAATCATACATGGCGGCTAGGCAATGTACATTATGTTAAAGTATCAATACATGGCGGCCAGGCAATGTACATTATGTTAAAGTATCAATACATGGCGGCTAGGCAATGTACATTATGTTAAACCATCAATACATGGCGGCTAGGCAATGTACATTATGTTAAACCATCAATACATGGCGGCTAGGCAATGTACATTATGTTAAAGCATCAATACATGGCGGCTAGGCAATGTACATTATGTTAAAGTATCAATACATGGCGGCTAGGCAATGTACATTATGTTAAACCATCAATACATGGCGGCTAGGCAATGTACATTATGTTAAAGTATCAATACATGGCGGCCAGGCAATGTACATTATGTTAAACCATCAATACATGGCGGCTAGGCAATGCACATTATGTTAAACCATCAATACATGGCGGCCAGGCAATGTACATTATGTTAAAGCATCAATACATGGCGGCTAGGCAATGTACATTATGTTAAAGCATCAATACATGGCGGCTAGGCAATGTACATTATGTTAAAGCATCAATACATGGCGGCTAGGCAATGTACATTATGTTAAAGCATCAATACATGGCGGCTAGGCAATGTACATTATGTTAAAGTATCAATACATGGCGGCCAGACAATGTACATTATGTTAAAGTATCAATACATGGCGGCTAGGCAATGTACATTATGTTAAAGCATCAATACATGGCGGCTAGGCAATGTACATTATGTTAAAGTATCAATACATGGCGGCTAGGCAATGTACATTATGTTAAACCATCAATACATGGCGGCTAGGCAATGTACATTATGTTAAAGTATCAATACATGGCGGCTAGGCAATGTACATTATGTTAAAGTATCAATACATGGCGGCCAGGCAATGCACATTATGTTAAAGTATCAATACATGGCGGCTAGGCAATGTACATTATGTTAAAGTATCAATACATGGCGGCTAGGCAATGTACATTATGTTAAACCATCAATATATGGCGGCTAGGCAATGTACATTATGTTAAACCATCAATACATGGCGGCTAGGCAATGTACATTATGTTAAACCATCAATACATGGCGGCTAGGCAATGTACATTATGTTAAACCATCAATACATGGCGGCTAGGCAATGTACATTATGTTAAAGTATCAATACATGGCGGCTAGGCAATGTACATTATGTTAAAGTATCAATACATGGCGGCTAGGCAATGTACATTATGTTAAAGTATCAATACATGGCGGCTAGGCAATGTACATTATGTTAAAGTATCAATACATGGCGGCTAGGCAATGTACATTATGTTAAACCATCAATACATGGCGGCTAGGCAATGTACATTATGTTAAACCATCAATACATGGCGGCTAGGCAATGTACATTATGTTAAACCATCAATACATGGCGGCTAGGCAATGTACATTATGTTAAAGTATCAATACATGGCGGCTAGGCAATGTACATTATGTTAAACCATCAATACATGGCGGCTAGGCAATGTACATTATGTTAAACCATCAATACATGGCGGCTAGGCAATGTACATTATGTTAAACCATCAATACATGGCGGCTAGGCAATGTACATTATGTTAAAGCATCAATACATGGCGGCTAGGCAATGTACATTATGTTAAACCATCAATACATGGCGGCTAGGCAATGTACATTATGTTAAACATCAATACATGGCGGCTAGGCAATGTACATTATGTTAAAGTATCAATACATGGCGGCTAGGCAATGTACATTATGTTAAAGCATCAATACATGGCGGCTAGGCAATGTACATTATGTTAAAGCATCAATACATGGCGGCTAGGCAATGCACATTATGTTAAATTATCAATACATGGTGGCCAGGCAATGTATATTATGTTAAATCATCAATATATGACGGCTAGGCAATGTACATTATGTTAAAGTATCAATACATGGCGGCCAGGCAATGTACATTATGTTAAACCATCAATACATGGCGGCCAGACAATGCACATTATGTTAAAGTATCAATACATGGCGGCCAGGCAATGTACATTATGTTAAACCATCAATACATGGCGGCCAGACAATGCACATTATGTTAAAGTATCAATACATGGCGGCTAGGCAATGTACATTATGTTAAAGCATCAATACATGGCGGCTAGGCAATGCACATTATGTTAAAGTATTAATACATGGCGGCCAGACAATGTACATTATGTTAAACCATCAATACATGGCGGCCAGACAATGCACATTATGTTAAAGCATCAATACATGGCGGCTAGGCAATGTACATTATGTTAAAGTATCAATACATGGCGGCTAGGCAATGTACATTATGTTAAAGCATCAATACATGGCGGCTAGGCAATGTACATTATGTTAAAGTATCAATACATGGCGGCTAGGCAATGTACATTATGTTAAAGCATCAATACATGGCGGCTAGGCAATGCACATTATGTTAAAGTATTAATACATGGCGGCCAGACAATGTACATTATGTTAAACCATCAATACATGGCGGCCAGACAATGCACATTATGTTAAAGCATCAATACATGGCGGATGTTAAAGTATCAATACATGGCGGCTAGGCAATGTACATTATGTTAAAATCAATACATGGCGGCTAGGCAATGTACATTATGTTAAAGCATCAATACATGGCGGCTAGGCAATGTACATTATGTTAAACCATCAATACATGGCGGCTAGGCAATGTACATTATGTTAAACCATCAATACATGGCGGCTAGGCAATGTACATTATGTTAAACCATCAATACATGGCGGCTAGGCAATGTACATTATGTTAAACCATCAATACATGGCGGCTAGGCAATGTACATTATGTTAAACCATCAATACATGGCGGCTAGGCAATGTACATTATGTTAAAGTATCAATACATGGCGGCTAGGCAATGTACATTATGTTAAACCATCAATATATGGCGGCTAGGCAATGCACATTATGTTAAAGTATCAATACATGGCGGCTAGGCAATGTACATTATGTTAAACCATCAATACATGGCGGCTAGGCAATGCACATTATGTTAAACCATCAATACATGGCGGCTAGGCAATGTACATTATGTTAAAGTATCAATATATGGCGGCCAGGCAATGTACATTATGTTAAAGTATCAATACATGGCGGCTAGGCAATGTACATTATGTTAAACCATCAATACATGGCGGCTAGGCAATGTACATTATGTTAAACCATCAATACATGGCGGCTAGGCAATGCACATTATGTTAAACCATCAATACATGGCGGCTAGGCAATGTACATTATGTTAAACCATCAATACATGGCGGCTAGGCAATGTACATTATGTTAAACCATCAATACATGGCGGCTAGGCAATGCACATTATGTTAAATCATCAATACATGGCGGCTAGGCAATGTACATTATGTTAAAGTATCAATACATGCGGCTAGGCAATGTACATTATGTTAAAGTATCAATACATGGCGGCTAGGCAATGTACATTATGTTAAAGTATCAATACATGGCGGCTAGGCAATGTACATTATGTTAAAGTATCAATACATGGCGGCCAGACAATGTACATTATGTTAAACCATCAATACATGGCGGCTAGACAATGTACATTATGTTAAACCATCAATATATGGCGGCTAGGCAATGTACATTATGTTAAACCATCAATACATGGCGGCCAGGCAATGTACATTATGTTAAAGCATCAATACATGGCGGCCAGGCAATGTACATTATGTTAAAGTATCAATACATGGCGGCCAGACAATGCACATTATGTTAAAGTATCAATACATGGCGGCTAGGCAATGTACATTATGTTAAACCATCAATACATGGCGGCCAGACAATGTACATTATGTTAAACCATCAATACATGGCGGCTAGGCAATGTACATTATGTTAAACCATCAATACATGGCGGCTAGGCAATTTACATTATGTTACATCATTAGGTACATGGCGGCTAGGCAATGTACATTATGTTAAAGTATAAATACATGGCGGCCAGGCAATGTACATTATGTTAAACCATCAATACATGGCGGCTAGGCAATGTAAATTATGTTAAACCATCAATACATGGCGGCCAGACAATGCACATTATGTTAAAGCATCGATACATGGCGGCTAGGCAATGCACATTATGTTAAAGCATCGATACATGGCGGCTAGACAATGCACATTATGTTAAAGCATCAATATATGGCGGCCAGGCAATGTACATTATGTTAAAGTATCAATACATGGCGGCTAGGCAATGCACATTATGTTAAAGTATCAATACATGGCGGCTAGGCAATGTACATTATGTTAAAGCATCAATACATGGCGGCCAGGCAATGTACATTATGTTAAAGCATCAATACATGGCGGCCAGGCAATGTACATTATGTTAAACCATCAATACATGGCGGCCATGCAATGTACATTATGTTAAAGCATCAATACATGGCGGCTAGTCAATGTACATGATGTTAAAGTATCAATACATGGCGGCTAGGCAATGCACATTATGTTAAAGTATCAATACATGGCGGCTAGGCAATGCACATTATGTTAAAGTATAAATACATGGGGGCTAGGCAATGTACATTATGTTAAAGCATCAACACATGGCGGCCAGGCAATGTACATTATGTTAAACCATCAATACATGGCGGCTAGGCAATGTACGTTATGTTAAACCATCAATACATGGCGGCTAGGCAATGTATATTATGTTAAAGTATCAATACATGGCGGCCAGGCAATGTACATTATGTTAAACCATCAATACATGGCGGCTAGGCAATGTACCTTATGTTAAACCATCAATACATGGCGGCTAGGCAATGTATATTATGTTAAAGTATCAATACATGGCGGCTAGGCAATGTACATTATGTTAAACCATCAATATATGGCGGCCAGGCAATGCACATTATGTTAAAGTATCAATACATGGCGGCTAGGCAATGTACATTATGTTAAACCATCAATACATGGCGGCTAGGCAATGTACATTATGTTAAACCATCAATATATGGCGGCTAGGCAATGCACCTTATGTTAAAGTATCAATACTGGCGGCCAGGCAATGTACATTATGTTTAAAGCATCAATACATGGCGGCTAGGCAATGTACATTATGTTAACGTATCAATACATGGCCGCTAGGCAATGTACATTATGTTAAAGTATAAATACATGGCGGCTATGCAATGTACATTATGTTAAAGCATCAATATATGGCGGCTAGACAATGCACATTACGTTAACGCATCAATACATGGCGGCTAGGCAATGCACATTATGTTAAAGTATAAATACATGGCGGCTAGGCAATTTACATTATGTTAAACCATCACTACATGGCGGCTAGGCAATGTACATTATGTTAAACCATCAATACATGGCGGCTAGGCAATGTACATTATGTTAAACCATCAATACATGGCGGCTAGGCAATGCACATTATGTTAAAGTATCAATACATGGCGGCTAGGCAATGTACATTATGTTAAACCATCAATATATGACGGCTAGGCAATGTACATTATGTTAAAGTATCAATACATGGGGGCTAGGCAATGTACATTATGTTAAAGTATAAATACATGGGGGCTAGGCAATGTACATTATGTTAAAGTATCAATACATGGCGGCTAGGCAATGTTAAATTTATCTATTTTGCTGTAAATGTACTGGTCTATATATTTATGTGTATGATGTAAGTGTATGTGTCGTCTATTCGCACTGTTTATGTGTCGTCTATTCGACCCGTTTATGTGTCGTCTATTCGCACCGTGTATGTGTCGTCTATTCGACCCGTTTATGTGTCGTCTATTCGCACCGTGTATGTGTCGTCTAGTCGACCCGTTTATGTGTCGTCTGTTCGCACCGTGTATGTGTCGTCTATTCGACCCGTTTATGTGTCGTCTACTCGACCCTTTATGTGTCGTCTATTCGCACCGTGTATGTGTCGTCTAGTCGACCCGTTTATGTGTCGCCTGTGAACTTCGTACATGATAGAGTGTATTTCTACCCAACGTTTGTATTTTTTTGCTCTTTTTTACAAATAAATTTGGAATACATGTATTGAAAAAAGACTTACATTAATACGTGAATAGTCCCCCTGAGTGTTCCTAGCTGCACACTTCCTGTTTCTGTTTATTGTCTATAACAAGCAAACATGTATATCCGGTTAAAATCAGTTTAATATAGGCATAAGTAACCATATACTGAGTCATGTTTCTCCTTCAAGATATCACTCTAACGATATTTAATTGAAGTGTTTATTTGATAACATTGCACAGTATGTTCAAACTAACCTTAAACGTGTGCTTACGTTCTGCTCCAGTAACTAGCTTGACTACAAACTACACACAAACTCAAACACTTTAAATCGGCATACCGACGATTAATGTTATAATCCTCAAATATCTTCAATACTATCTGATCAAGGAAGTATAAATTCGAGGCCGGAACTGAAACTGAAACTTGATTACATGTGCTAATGGCGACAATAAGGGATCAGTCACAATGAAGGGCTGTAATAATCTTACCAGATGAATGCCTGATATGTCTCAAAAGAGATAAATCTTTGGTTTATAATTTGAAAATGACCGAATTCATATATAACTGCTATTTTGTTGGAAATAGAGTTCAAGTATAGCGAAACAACCACTCAAGCTTAATGCATTCATTTATATCTCCACACTCAAGCTTAATGCGTTCACTTATATCTCCACACCCAAACTTAATGCATTCATTTATATCTCCACACCCAAATGTATTGCATTCCCTTATATCTCCACACCCAAACGTACTACATTCACTTATATCTCCACACCCAAACGTAATGCATTCACTTATACCTCCACACCCAAACGTAATGCATTCACTTATAGCTCCACACTCAAACATAGTGCATTCACTTATATCTCCACACTCAAACGTAATGCATTTACCTATATCTCCACACCCAAACGTAATGCATTCACTTATATATCCACACCCAAACTTAATGCATTCACTTATATATCCACACCTAAACATAATGCATTCATTTATATCTCCACACCCAAACGTAATGCATTCACTTATATATCCACACTCAAACGTAATGCATTTACTTATATCTCCACACCCAAACGTAATGCATTCACTTATATATCCACACTCAAACGTAATGCATTTACTTATATCTCCACACTCAAACGTAATGCATTCACTTATATCTCCATACCCAAACATAATGCATTCACTTATAGCTCCACACTCAAACATAGTGCATTTACTTATATATTCACACCCAAACTTAATGCATTCACTTATATATCCACATTCAAACTTAATGCATTTACTTATATCTCCTCACCCAAACGTAATGCGTTCACTTATATATCCAAACCCAAACTTAATGCATTCACTTATATCTCCACACTCAAACTTAATGCATTCACTTATATATCCACACCCAAACGTAATGCATTCACTTATATCTCCATACCCAAACTTAATGCATTCACTTATATCTCCACACCCAAACGTAATGCATTCACCTATATCTCCACACCCAAACGTAATGCATTCACTATTATATCTCCACACTCAAATGTAATGCATTCAATTATATATCCACACCCAAACGTAATGCATTCACTTATATCTCCACACCCAAGCTTAATCCATTCACTTATATCTCCAAACTCAAATGTAATGCATTCACTTATATAACCACACCCACACGTAATGCATTCACTTATATATCTACACTCAAACGTAATGCATTCACTTATATCTCCAAACTCACACTTAATGCATTCACTTATATATCCACACCCAAACGTAATGCATTCACGTATATCTCCACACCCGAACTTAATACATTTACTTATATCTCCTCACCCAAACGTAATGCGTTCACTTATATATCCACACCAAAACTTAATACATTCACTTATATCTCCACACCCAAACGTAATGCATTCACTTATATATCCACATCCAAACTGAATGCATTCACTTATATCTCCACACCCAAACATAATGCATTCACTTATATCTCCACACCCAAACGTAATGCATTCACTTATATCTCCACACCTAAACGTAATGCACCCACTTAAATATCCACACTTAAACGTACTGCATTCACTTATATATCTACACCCAAACGTAATGCATTCACTTATATCTCCACACCCAAACGTAATGCATTCACTATATCTCCACAACCAAGCTTAATGCATTCACTTATATCTCCACACCCAAACGTAATGCATTCACTTATATATCCACATCCAAACTGAATGCATTCACTTATATCTCCACACCCAAACATAATGCATTCACTTATATCTCCACACCCAAACGTAATGCATTCACTTATATCTCCACACCTAAACGTAATGCACCCACTTAAATATCCACACTTAAACGTACTGCATTCACTTATATATCTACACCCAAACGTAATGCATTCACTTATATCTCCACACCCAAACGTAATGCATTCACTATATCTCCACAACCAAGCTTAATGCATTCACTTATATCTCCACACCCAAACGTAATGCATTCACTTATATCTCCACACTCAAACGTAATGCATTCACTTATATATCCACACCCAACTTAATGCATTCACTTATATATCCACACCAACTTAATGCATTCACTTATATATCCACACCCAACTTAATGCATTCACTTATATCTCCACACCCAAACGTAATGCATTCACTTATATCTCCACACTCAAACGTAATGCATTCACTTATATATCCACACCCAACTTAATGCATTAACTTATATATCCACACCCAACTTAATGCATTCACTTATATATCCACACCCAACTTAATGCATTCACTTATAACTCCACACCCAAACGTAATGCATTCACTTATATCTCCACACTCAAACGTAATGCATTCACTTAAATCTCCACACCCAACTTAATGCATTCACTTATATATCCACACCCAACTTAATGCATTCACTTATATATCCACACCCAACTTAATGCATTCACTTATATCTCCACACCCAAATGTAATGCATTCACTTATATCTCCACACTCAAACGTAATGCATTCACTTATATATCCACACCCAACTTAATGCATTCACTTATATATCCACACCCAACTTAATGCATTCACTTATATATCCACACCCAACTTAATGCATTCACTTATATCTCCACACCCAAACGTAATGCATTCACTTATATCTCCACACTCAAACGTAATGCATTCACTTATATCTCCACACCCAAACTTAATGCATTCACTTATAGCTCCACACTCAAACATAATGCATTTACTTATATATTCACACCCAAACTTAATGCATTCACTTATATCTCCAAACACAAACATAATGCATTCACTAATATATCCACACCCGTACTTAATGCATTCACTTATATCTCCACACCAAACTTAATGCATTCACTTATATCTCCACACTCAAACGTAATGCATTTACTTATATATCCACACCCAAACGTAATGCATTCACTTATATATCCACACCCAAACTTAATGCATTCACTTATATATCCACACCCAAATATAATGCATTCATTTATATATCCACACCCAAACGTAATGCATTCACTTATATATCCACACTCAAACGTAATGTATTTACTTATATCTCCACAACCAAACGTAATGCATTCACTTATATATCCACACTCAAACGTAATGCATTTACTTATATCTCCACACTCAAACGTAATGCATTTACTTATATATCCACACTCAAACGTAATGCATTTACTTATATCTCCACAACCAAACGTAATGCGTTCACTTATATCTCCACACCCAAACTTAATGCATTCACTTATATATTCACATTCAAACGTAATGCATTCACTTATATATCCTCATCCAAACGTAATGCGTTCACTTATATATCCACACCCAAACGTAATGCATTCACTTATATATCCACACCCAAATTTAATGCATTCACTTATATCTCCACACCCAAACGTAATGCATTCACTTATATATCCACACCCAAACTTAATGCATTCACTTATATATCCACACCTAAACATAATGCATTCATTTATATCTCCACACCCAAACGTAATGCATTCACTTATATATCCACACTCAAACGTAATGCATTTACTTATATCTCCACACACAAACGTAATGCATTCACTTATATATCCACACTCAAACGTAATGCATTTACTTATATCTCCACACTCAAACGTAATGCATTCACTTATATCTCCATACCCAAACATAATGCATTCAGTTATAGCTCCACACTCAAACATAGTGCATTTACTTATATATTCACACCCAAACTTAATGCATTCACTTATATATCCACATTCAAACTTAATGCATTTACATATATCTCATCACCCAAACGTAATGCGTTCACTTATATATCCACACCCAAACTTAATGCATTCACTTATATATCCACACCCAAACGTAATGCATTCACTTATATCTCCATACCCAAACTTAATGCATTCACTTATATCTCCACACCCAAACGTAATGCATTCACTTATATCTCCACACCCAAACGTAATGCATTCACTTATATATCCACACCCAAACGTAATGCATTCACTTATATCTCCACACTCAAATGTAATGCATTCACTTATATATCCACACCCAAACGTAATGCATTCACTTATATCTCCACACCCAAACTTAATCCATTCACTTATATCTCCAAACTCAAATGTAATGCATTCACTTATATATCCACACCCACACGTAATGCATTCACTTATATCTCCACACTCAAACGTAATGCATTCACTTATATCTCCAAACTCACACTTAATGCATTCACTTATATCTCCAAACTCAAATGTAATGCATTCACTTATATATCCACACCCACACGTAATGCATTCACTTATATCTCCACACTCAAACGTAATGCATTCACGTATATCTCCACACCCGAACTTAATACATTTACTTATATCTCCTCACCCAAACGTAATGCGTTCACTTATATATCCACACCAAAACTTAATACATTCACTTATATATCCACACCCACACGTAATGCATTCACTTATATCTCCACACTCAAACGTAATGCATTCACTTATATCTCCAAACTCACACTTAATGCATTCACTTATATCTCCACACCTAAACGTAATGCACCCACTTAAATCTCCACACTTAAACGTACTGCATTGACTTATATATCTACACCCAAACGTACTGCATTCACTTATATCTCCACACCCAAACGTAATGCATTCACTATATCTCCACACCCAAGCTTAATGCATTCACTTATATCTCCACACCCAAACGTAATGCATTCACTTATATCTCCACACTCAAACGTAATGCATTCACTTATATATCCACACCCAACTTAATGCATTCACTTATATATCCACACCTAACTTAATGCATTCACTTATATATCCACACCCAACTTAATGCATTCACTTATATATCCACACCCAACTTAATGCATTCACTTATATATCCACACCCAACTTAATGCATTCACTTATATATCCACACCCAACTTAATGCATTCACTTATATCTCCACACCCAAACGTAATGCATTCACTTATATCTCCACACTCAAACGTAATGCATTCACTTATATATCCACACCCAACTTAATGCATTAACTTATATATCCACACCCAACTTAATGCATTCACTTATATATCCACACCCAACTTAATGCATTCACTTATAACTCCACACCCAAACGTAATGCATTCACTTATATCTCCACACTCAAACGTAATGCATTCACTTATATCTCCACACCCAACTTAATGCATTCACTTATATATCCACACCCAACTTAATGCATTCACTTATATATCCACACCCAACTTAATGCATTCACTTATATCTCCACACCCAAACGTAATGCATTCACTTATATCTCCACACTCAAACGTAATGCATTCACTTATATATCCACACCCAACTTAATGCATTCACTTATATATCCACACCCAACTTAATGCATTCACTTATATCTTCACACCCAAACGTAATGCATTCACTTATATCTCCACACTCAAACGTAATGCATTCACTTATATCTCCACACCCAAACTTAATGCATTCACTTATAGCTCCACACTCAAACATAATGCATTTACTTATATATGCACACCCAAACTTAATGCATTCACTTATATCTCCAAACACAAACATAATGCATTCACTAATATATCCACACCCGTACTTAATGCATTCACTTATATCTCCACACCAAACTTAATGCATTCACTTATATCTCCACACTCAAACGTAATGCATTTACTTATATATCCACACCCAAACGTAATGCATTCACTTAAATATCCACACCCAAACTTAATGCATTCACTTATATATCCACACCCAAATATAATGCATTCATTTATATATCCACACCCAAACGTAATGCATTCACTTATATATCCACACTCAAACGTAATGTATTTACTTATATCTCCACAACCAAACGTAATGCATTCACTTATATATCCACACTCAAACGTAATGCATTTACTTATATCTCCACACTCAAACGTAATGCATTTACTTATATATCCACACTCAAACGTAATGCATTTACTTATATCTCCACACTCAAACGTAAAGCATTTACTTATATATCCACACCCAAACGTAATGCATTCACTTATATATCCCCACCCAAACTTAATGCATTCACTTATATCTCCACACCCAAACGTAATGCATTCACTTTAATTATCTACACCCAAACTTAATGCATTCACTTATATCTCCACACTCAAAAATAATGCATCCACGTATATCTCCACACCCAAACTTAATGCATCCACGTATATCTCCACACTTAAACATAATGCATCCACGTATATATCTACACCCAAACATAATGCATTAACTTTAATTCTCCACACCCAAACTTAATGCATTCACTTATATTCTCCACACCCAAACTTAATGCATTCACTTATAATCGACATCATTTTGATATTTCTAACATATAGTTGTGGACTGTTGTGAGATTGAAGTGAACATTGATACTTAAGTGGTTCAATATCTTCATTGTTCAATGCTGTGACATACTGTGACACTGTGGCGTATTTTGACATACGTATGTGTACCTGTACGTGTATGTGCACTTACACATACACGTACACGTACACATACAAGTACACATACACATACCCACATACACGTACACATACACATACCCACATACACGTACACATACACGTACACATACACGTACACATACACACATACACGTACACATACACGTACACGTACACATACACGTATACATACACGTATACATACACATACACATACACGTACACATACACGTACACGTACACGTACACATACACATACACATACACACATACACGTACACATACACGTACACGTACACGTACACATACACATACACACATACACGTACACATACAAGTACACATACACATACACAAGTACACGTACACATACACGTACATGTACACGTACACAAACACATACACACATACACGTACACATACACACATACACCTACACATACACATACACGTACACATACACATACACACTTACACATACACGTACACATACACGTACACATACACATACACATACACATACACGTACACATACACATACACGTACACGTACACATACACGTACACATACACATACACGTACACATACACGTACACATACACATACACGTACACATACACATACACGTACACATACACGTACACATACACATACACATACACGTACACGTACACATACACGTACACATACACATACACATACACGTACACATACACGTACACATACACATACACGTACACATACAAGTACACGTACACATACACTTACACATACACGTACATGTACACATACACATACACGTACACATACACGTACACGTACACATACACGTACATGTACACATACACATATACATACACATACACATACACATAAACATACAGGTACACATACAGGTACACGCACACGTACACATACACGTACACATATACGTACACATACACATACACGTACACATACAAGTACACATACACGTACACATACACGTACACATACACATACACTTACACATACACGTACACATACACATACACGTACACATACACGTACACATACACGTACACGTACACGTACACGTACACATACACGTACACCTACACATACACGTACAGGTACACATACACGTACACATACACGTACACATACACATACACGTACACATACACATACACGTACACATACACGTACACGTACACATACACGTACACGTACACGTACACATACACGTACACGTACACATACACGTACACATACACGTACACATATACATACACGTACACATACACATACACGTACACATACACGTACACGTACACGTACACATACACGTACACGTACACATACACGTACACATACACGTACACATACACGTACAAGTACACATACACATACACGTACACGTACACATACACATACACGTACACATACACGTACACATACACGTACACATACACATACACGTACACGTACACATACACATACACGTACACATACACATACACGTACATGTACACATACACATACACGTACACATACACGTACACGTACACATACATGTACACATACACGTACACATACACGTACACATACAAGTACACATACACATACACGTACACGTACACGTACACATACAGGTACACATACATGTAAACATACAAATACACGTACACGTACACATACACGTACACGTACACATACACGTACACATACACGTACACGTACACATACACGTACACATACACGTACACATACACATACATGTACACGTACACATACACATACACATACACGTACACATACACGTACACATACAGGTACACATACAGGTACACATACAGGTACACGCACACGTACACATACACATACACGTACACATACACATACACGTACACATACACATACACGTACACATACACATACACGTACACGTACACATACACGTACACATACACGTACACGTATACATACAAGTACACATACACATACACGTACACATGCACATACACGTACACATATACATACACGTACATATACACGTACACATATAGATACACATACACGTACACATACACGTACACATACACATACACGTACACGTACACACATATACACGTACACATGCATATACCATTACACATACACGTACACGTACACATACACGTATAAATACACGTACACATACACGTACACATACACGTACACATACACGTACACATACACGTACACATACACGTACACGTACACATACACGTACACATACATGTACACATACACGTGCACATACACGTACACGTACACATACACATACACGTACACATACACATACACATACACGTACACATACACATACACATACACATACACGTACACATACACATACACGTACACGTACACATACACGTATACATACACGTACACGTACACATATACATACACGTACACGTACACGTACACATACACGTACACGTACACATACACATACACGTATACATTCACATACACGTACACGTACAAATACACGTATACATACACGTACTCATATACATACACATACACGTACACATACACGTACACATACACGTACACGTACACATACACGTACACATACACATACACGTACACATACACGTACACGTACACATACACATACACGTACACGTACACATACACATACACGAACACATACACGTACACATACACGTACACATACATGTACACCTACACATACATGTACATATACACGTACACATACACGTACACACACACATACACGTACACATACACGTACACATACACACACACGTACACATACACGTACACGTACACATACACATACACGTACACGTACACATACACATACACGAACACATACACATACACGTACACATACACGTACACATACATGTACACCTACACATACATGTACATATACACGTACACATACACGTACACACACACATACACATACACGTACACGTACACATACACACACACGTACACATACACATACACGTACACATACACGTACACATACACGTACACATACACGTACACGTACACATACACGTACACATACACGTACATATACACGTACACATACACGTAAATATACACATACACGTACACATACACGTACACATACACATACACGTACACATACACGTACACATACACATACACGTACACATACACGTACACGTACACATACAGGTACACACACACGTACATATACACGTACACATACACGTAAACATACACATACACGTACACATACACATACACGTACACATACATGTACACCTACACATACATGTACATATACACGTACACATACACGTACACACACACATACACATACACGTACACATACACGTACACATACACGTACACATACACACACACGTACACGTACACATACACGTACACATACACATACACGTACACATACACGTACACATACACGTACACGTACACATACACGTACACATACACGTACATATACACGTACACATACACGTACACATACACGTACATATACACGTACACATACACATACACATACACGTACACATACACATACACGTACACATACACGTACACATACACGTACACGTACACATACAGGTACACACACACGTACATATACACGTACACATACACGTAAACATACACATACACGTACACATACACATACACGTACACGTACACGTACACATACAGGTACACATACAGGTACACATACAGGTACATATACAGGTACACGCACACGTACACATACACATACACGTACACATACACGTACACATACACATACACGTACACATACACGTACACATACACATACACGTACACATACACGTACACATACACATACACGTACACGTATACATACAAGTACACATACACATACACGTTCACATACACATACACGTACACATACACGTACATGTACACGTACACATATACATACACATACACGTACACATACACGTACACGTACACGTACACATACACGTACACGTACACATACACGTACATATACACGTACACATACACGTACACATACACGTACACATACACGTACACATACACATATACGTACACATACACGTACACATACACATACATGTACGTATACACGTACACGTACACGTACACGTACACGTACACGTACACATACACGTACACGTACACCTACACATAATCATACACATACATGTACGTATACACTTACACATACACTTATTACATCTCAGTATTATCTACACACGACCACTGACTACTCATATATCTGTCCATAGTCCAATGATTGTATATGAACGATATAACAAACAGTGTAATACACTTTATAACTCTATGCACTCATGTATGTTCAATCCAGTGTGGTAGTACTAATTGTGGGCGGAGTATTAACCATTCCGTCGCCACCTGCATGGCCAAATGTCTACAAGGTAACCTACTTTTTTTTGTAAAACCATTTCTTTGTGCAATCGTTAGTGTTCGAGCTGCAAACTGTCAATATTTTGTTTTAGAGGCACTGGGCAGAGAGGATACCATGCAGGTACAATACAGTCATACATCATATTTCAAAATCTCATTTTATATTTTAGGCCATTGCAATATGATAATAATTTTAAAATACTTGTTCAGTAAATGTATGGCTATTCCATTATCAGAAATGTTACGGCCATTCTATTGGAACCCATTGTGTACGTATTGTGTACGTTATTGTGTACGTATTGTGTACGTATAGTGTACGTATTGTGTACGTATTGTGTACGTATAGTGTACGTATTGTGTACGTATAGTGTACGTATTGTGTACGTATAGTGTAAGTATTGTGTACGTATAGCGTACGTATTATGTACGTATAGCGTACGTATTGTGTACGTATTGTGTACGTATAGTGTACGTATAGTGTACGTATTGTGTACGTATTGTGTACGTATTGTGTACGTATAGTGTACGTATTGTGTACGTATAGTGTACGTATAGTGTACGTATTGTGTACGTATTGTGTACATATTGTGTACGTATTGTGTACGTATAGTGTACGTATTGTGTACGTATTGTGTACGTATAGTGTACGTATTGTGTAAGTATTGTGTACATATAGTGTACGTATTGTGTACGTACAGTGTACGTATTGTGTACGTATTGTGTACGTATAGTGTACGTATTGTGTACATATAGTGTACGTATTGTGTACGTATTGTGTACGTATTGTGTACGTATTGTGTACGTATAGTGTACGTATTGTGTACATATAGTGTACGTATTATGTACATATAGTGTACATATTGTGTACGTATAGTGTACGTATAGTGTACGTATTGTGTACGTATTGTGTACGTATAGTGTACGTATTGTGTACGTATTGTGTACGTATTGTGTACGTATAGTGTACGTATTGTGTACGTATAGTGTACGTATCGTGTACGTATTGTGTACGTATTGTGTACGTATAGTGTACGTAGTGTGTACGTATTGTGTATGTATTGTGTACGTATAGTGTACGTATTGTGTACGTATTGTGTACGTATTGTGTACGTATAGTGTACGTATAGTGTACGTGTTGTGTACGTGTTGTGTACGTATTGTGTACATATTGTGTACGTATAGTGTACTTATTGTGTACGTATTGTGTACGTATTGTGTACGTATTGTGTACGCATTGTGTACGTATTGTGTACGGATAGTGTACGTATAGTGTACGTATTGTGTACGTATTGTGTACGTATTGTGTACGTATTGTGTACGTATAGTGTACGTATTGTGTACGTATTGTGTACGTATAGTGTACGTATTGTGTACGTATTGTGTACGTATAGTGTACGTATAGTGTACGTATTGTGTACGTATTGTGTACGTATTGTGTACGTATAGTGTACGTATTGTACGTAACATGTGTACGTATTGTGTACGTATTGTGTACGTATTGTGTACGCATTGTGTACGTATTGTGTAGGTATTGTGTAGGTATAGTGTACGTATTGTGTACGTATTGTGTACGTATTATGTACGTATTGTGTACATATTGTGTACGTATTGTGTACTTATTGTGTACGTATTGTGTACGTATTGTGTACGCATTGTGTACGTATTGTATACGTATTGTGTACGTATTGTGTACGTATTGTGTACGTATAGTGTACGTATTGTGTATGTATAATGTACGTATTGTGTACGTATAGTGTACATATTGTGTACGTATTGTGTACGTATTGTGTACGTATAGTGTACGTATTGTGTACGTATTGTGTACGTATTGCGTACAGATAGTGTACGTATTGTGTACGTATTGTGTACGTATTGTGTACGTATTGTGTACGTATAGTGTACGTATAGTGTACGTATTGTGTACGTATTGTGTAAGTATTGTGTACGTATTGTGTACGTATAGTGTACGTATTGTGTACGTATTGTGTACGTATAATGTACGTATTGTGTACGTATTGTGTACGTATTGTGTACGTATAGTGTACGTATAGTGTACGTATAGTGTACGTATTGTGTACGTATTGTGTACGTATTGTGTACGTATTGTGTACGTATAGTGTATGTATTGTGTACGTATTGTGTACGTATAGTGTACGTATTGTGTACGTATTGTGTACGTATAGTGTACGTATTGTGTACGTATTGTGAATGGAATTGTGCACGTAATGTGTATGGTATTTTGTACGTATTGTGTTCGTATTGTGTATCGTATTGTGTACGTATTCTGTTTCGTATTGAGTACGTATTGTGTATCGTAATGTGTATTGTATTGTGTATGTATTGTGTACATATTTTGTACACAATGTGTACGTATTGTATATCGTATTGTGTACGTATTGTGTATCGTATTATGTACGTATTGTGTACGTATGATGTACGTATTGTGGATCATATTGTGTACTTACTCTGTACGTATTGTGTATCGTATTTTGTATGTATTGTGTACGTATGATGTACGTATTGTGTACGTATAATATACGTATTGTGGATCGTAGTGTGTACTGATTGTGTACGTAATGTGTATCGTATTGTGTGCGTATTGTGTATCGTATAGTGTACGTATTGTGTACATATTATGTACATATTGTGTATCATATTGTGTACGTATTGTGTACATATTGTGTATCGTATTATTATCGTATCTAGTACATATTGTGTATCGTATTGTGTACGTATTGTGTACGTATTGTGTACGTATTATGTACGTATTGTGCACGTATTTTGTACGAATTATGTACGTATTGTGTATCGTATTGTGTACGTATTCTGTTGTGTATTGAGTACGTATTGTGTATCGTAATGTGTATTGTATTGTGTATGTATTGTGTACATATTGTGTACACAATGTGTACGTATTGTATATCGTATTGTGTATGTATTGTGTACATATTGTGTACACAATGTGTACGTATTGTGTATCGTATTGTGTACATATTGTGTATCATATTGTGTATCGTATTGTGTACGTATTGTGTACGTATTGTGTACGTATTATGTACGTATTGTGCACGTATTGTGTATGAATTATGTACGCATTGTGTACGTATTGTGTAAGTATTGTGTAAGTATTGTGTATCGTATTGTGTACGCATTTTGTACGTATTGTGTACGTATTGTGTACGTCTTGTGTAAATAGTGTGTACCTATTGTGTACGTATTATGTATCGTATTGAGTACGTATTGTGTATCGTATTGTGTATGTATTGTGTACGTATTGTGTATCGTAATGTGTATTGTATTGATTACATATTGTGTACATATTGTGTACACAATGTGTACGTATTGTGTATCGTATTGTGTACGTATTGTGTACGTACTGTGTACGTATTGTATATAGTATTGAGTACGTATTGTGTACGTATTGTGTATCGTAATGTGTATTGTATTGATTACATATTGTGTACATATTGTGTACACAATGTGTACGTATTGTGTATCGTATTGTGTATCGTATTGTGTACGTATTATGTACGCATTTTGTGCGTATTGTGTACGTATTGTGTACGTGTTGTGTAAATAGTGTGTACCTATTGTGTACGTATTATGTATCGTATTGAGTACGTATTGTGTATCGTATTGTGTACGTATTGTGTACGTATTGTGTATCGTAATGTGTATTGTATTGATTACATATTGTGTACATATTGTGTACACAATGTGTACGTATTGTGTATCGTATTGTGTACGTATTGTGTACGTACTGTGTACGTATTGTATATAGTATTGAGTACGTATTGTGTATCGTATTATGTACGTATTGTGTACGTATTGTATATCGTATTGAGTACGTATTGTGTACGTATAGTGTACGTATTGTGTATGTATTGTGTACATATTGTGCACGTATTGTGTATCGTATTGTGTACGTATTGTGTGCGTATTGTGTACGCATTGTGTACGTATTGTGTATGTATTGTGTACGTGTTGTGTACGTATTGTGTACGAATTGTGTACGTATTGTGTAAGTAGTGTGTACCTATTATGTACGTATTGTGTATCGTAATATGTACCTATTGTGTATCGTATTGTGTATCATATTGTGTACGTATTGTGTACGTATTGTGTAAGTAGTGTGTACCTATTGTGTACCTATTGTGTATCGTATTTTGTACGTATTGTGTACGTATTGTATATCGTATTGAGTACGTATTGTGTACGTATTGTGTACGAATTCTGTACGAATTGTGTACGTATTGTGTACGTATTGTGCACATATTGTGTATCGTATTGTGTACGTATTGTGAATCGTATTGTATACGTAATGTGTATGGTATTGTGTACGTATTGTGTACGTATTGTGTATGGTATTGTGTACGTATTGTGTACATATTGCATATCGTATTGTGTACGTATTGTGTACGTATTGGGTACATATTATGTACATATTATGTACATATTGTGTATCGTATTGTGTACGTATTGTTAACATATTGTGTATCGTATTATTATCGTATTGTGTACGTATTTTGTATCGTATTGTGTATCGTATTGTGTACGTATTGTGTATCGTATTTTGTTCCTATTATGTTAGTATTATGTACGTATTGTGTACGTATTGTGTACGAATTGTGTACGAATTGTGTACGTATTGTGTACATATTATGTACATATTATGTACGTATAGTGTACGTATTGTGTATCGTATTGTGTTCCTATTATGTACGTATTGTGTACGTATTATGTCCGTATTGTGTACGAATTGTGTACGTATTGTGTATCGTATTGTGTACCTATTGTGTACGTATTGTTTATCGTATTGAGTACGTATTGTGTATCGTAATGTGTATTGTATTGATTACGTATTGTGTACATATTGTGTACACAATGTGTACGTATTGTGTATCGTATTGTGTACGTATTGTCTACGTATTGTATATGATATCGTATTGAGTACGTATTGTGCATCGTAATGTGTATCATATTGTGTACGTATTGTGTAAGTAGTGTTTACCTATTGTGTACGTATTGTGTACGTATTGTGTACGTATTGTGTAAGTAGTGTTTACCTATTGTGTACGTATTGTATATCGTATTGTGTATCGTATTGTGTACGTATTGTGTACGTATTGTATATCGTATTGAGTACGTATTGTGTATCGTAATGTGTATCGTATTGTGTACGTATTGTGTGCGTATTGTGTACGCATTGTGTACGTATTGTGTACGTATTGTGTACGTGTTGTGTACGTATTGTGTATCTATTGTGTATCGTAATGTGTATCATAGTGTGTACGTATTGTGTACGTATTGTGTATTGTATTGATTACATATTGTGTACATTTTGTGTACACAATGTGTACGTATTGTGTATCGTATTGTGTACGTATTGTGTACGTATTGTATATCGTATTGAGTACGTATTGTGTATCGTATTGTGTACGTATTGTGTAAGTATTGTATATCGTATTGAGTACGTATTGTGTATCGTAATGTGTATCGTATTGTGTACGTATTGTGTGCGTATTGTGTACGCATTGTGTACGTATTGTGTACGTATTGTGTATCGTAATGTGTATCGAATTGAGTACGTATTGTGTACGAATTGTGTACGTATTGTGTATCGTATTGTGTACCTATTGTGTACGTATTGTGTATCGTATTGAGTACGTATTGTGTATCGTAATGTGTATTGTATTGATTACGTATTGTGTACATATTGTGTACACAATGTGTACGTATTGTGTATCGTATTGTGTACGTATTGTCTACGTATTGTACATGATATCGTATTGAGTACGTATTGTGTATCGTAATGTGTATCATATTGTGTATGTATTGTGTAAGTAGTGTTTACCTATTGTGTACGTATTGTGTACGTATTGTGTACGTATTGTGTAAGTAGTGTTTACCTATTGTGTACGTATTGTATATCGTTGTGAGTACGTATTGTGTATCGTAATGTGTATCGTATTGTGTATTTATTGTGTGCGTGTTGTGTACGCATTGTGTACGTATTGTGTACGTATTGTGTACGTATTGTGTATCGTATTGTGTACGTATTGTGTACGTATTGTATATCGTATTGAGTACGTATTGTGTATCGTAATGTGTATCGTATTGTGTACGTATTGTGTGCGTATTGTGTACGCATTGTGTACGTATTGTGTACGTATTGTGTACGTGTTGTGTACGTATTGTGTACCTATTGTGTATCGTAATGTGTATCATAGTGTGTACGTATTGTGTACGTATTGTGTATCGTATTGTGTACGTATTATTTTCGTATTGTGTGTCGTATTATGTACGTATTGTGTACGTATTGTGTTACATATTATGTACGTATTGTGTATGTATTTTGTACGTATTGTGTACATATTATTTACGTATTGTGTACGTATTGTGTATCGTATTGTGTACCTATTATGTACGTATTGAATACGTATTGTGAATCGTATTGTGTACTATTGTGTATGGTATTGTGTATCGTATTGTGTACATATTGTGTACGTATTGTGTACGTATTGTGTACGTATTGTGTATCGTATTGTATACATATTGTGTGCGTATTGTGTATCGTGTTATGTACGTATTGTGAACGTATTGTGTACGTATTGTGTATCGTATTGTGTACGTAGTGTGTATGGTAATGTTTATCGTATTGTGTACGTATTGTATACGCATTGTGAACGTATTGTGCATTGTATTGTGTACGTATTGTGTACGAATTGTGTACGTACTGTGTATCGTATTGTTTACGTATTGTGTACATATTGTGTATGCATTGTGTATCGTATTGTGTACGTATTGTGTGCATATTGTGTATCGTATTGTGTGCGTATTATGTATAGTATTGTGGACGTATTGTTTGCGTATTGTGTACGTATTGTGTACGTATTTTGTACGTATTGTGAAGCGTATTGTGTACGTGTTGTGTACGTATTATTTACACAGTGTAAATCGTATATCGTATTGTGTCCGTATTGTGTATTGTAGTGTGCACGTATTGTGCACGTATTGTGTAAATATTGTGTACTTATTATATACGTATTGTGTATCGCTGTGTGTACGTAATGCGTATCGTATTGTGTACGTATTGTGTACATATTGTGTACGTATTGTGTATCGTATTGTGTACGTATTATGTACGTATTGTGTACGTATTGTGTACGTATTGTGTATCGTATTGTGTACCTATTGTATATCGTATTATGTATCGTATTGTGTACCTATAATGTACGTATAAGATTGGCTAGAGCATGCCTATATTTAAGATGGGTTAACTTGCCTAAATTTTCGATTAAGACGGGCTAGCGCTTGCCTATATTTTCGAATAAGACTGGCTAGCGCCTGCTTATATATTATATTAAGACGGGCTAGCGCTTGCCTATATTTTCGATTAAGACAGGCTAGCGCCTGCCTATATATTCGATTAAGACGGGCTAGCGCTTGCTTATATTTTCGATTAAGACTGGCTAGCGCCTGCCTATATTTTCAATTAAGACGGGCTAGCGCACGGCTATATATTCGATTAAGACAGGCTAGCGCTTGCCTATATTTTCGATTAAGACTGGCTAGCGCCTGCCTATATTTTCGATTAAGACGGGCTAGCGCCTGCCTATATATTCGATTAAGACGGGCCAGTGCTCGCCAATATTTTCGATTAAGACACTCTAGCGCTTGCCTATTTATTCGATTAAGACGGGCTAGCGCACGGCTATATATTCGATTAAAACGGGCTAGCACACGGCTATATTTTCGATTAAGACGGGCTAGCGCCTGCCTATATATTCGATTAAGACGGGCTAGCGCCTGCCTATATATTCGACTAACACGGGCTAACTTGCTTATAATTTCGATTATGACGGGCTAGCGCTTGCCTATATTTTCGAATAAGACGGGCTAGCGCTTGCCTATATATTCGATTAAGACGGGCTAGCGCTTGCCTATATTTTCGAATAAGACGGGCTAGCGCTTACCTATTTATTTGATTAAGACGGGGTCGCGCTTGCCTATATATTCTATTAAGACGGGTTAGCGCTTGCCTATATTTTCGATTAAGACTGGCTAGTGCCTGCCTATATTTTCGATTAAGACGGGCTAGCGCTTGCCTATATTTTCGATTAAGACGGGCTACTGCTTGTCTATATTTTCGATTAAGACTGGCTAGCGCTTGCCTATATTTTCGAATAAGACGGGCTAGCGCTTGCCTATATATTCGATTAAGACGGTCTAGCGCTTGCCTATATTTTCGAATAAGACGGGCTAGCGCTTGCCTATATATTCGATTAAGACGGGGTAGCGCTTGCCTATATATTCGATTAAGACGGGGTATCGCTTGCCTATATATTCTATTAAGACGGGGTTGCGTTTGCCTATATATTCGATTAAGACGGGCTAGCGCATGGCTATATATTCGATTAAGACTGGCTAGCGCCTGCCTATATATTCGGTTAAGACAGGCTAGCACTTGCCTATATAGTCGATTAAAACGCGCTAGCGCACGGCTATATTTTCAATTAAGACGGGCTAGCGCCTGCCTATATATTCGATTAAGACGGGCTAGCGCTCGCCTATATTTTCGATTAAAACGGGCTAGCACCTGCCTATATATTCGATTAAGACGGGCTAGCGCTCGCCTATATTTTCGATTAAGACACTCTAGCGCTTGCCTATTAATTCGATTAAGACGGGCTAGCGCACGGCTATATTTTCGATTAAGACACTCTAGCGCTTGCCTATTTATTCGATTAAGACTGGCTACCGCACGGCTATATTTTCGATTAAGACGGGCTAGCGCACGGCTATATTTTCGATTAAGACGGGCTAGGGCACGGCTATATTTTCGATTAAGACGGTCTTGAGTTGGCGGCAGACTGAATACATTGGACTGCGGCAGAATGAATACATTGAACTGCGGCAGACTCAATACATTGGACCGCGGCAGACTGAATAAATTGGAACGCGGCAGACTGAATACATTGGACCGCGGCAGACTGAATACATTGGACTGCGGCAGAATGAATACATTGGACTGCGGCATGCTGAATACATTGGACCGCGGCAGACTGAATACATTGAACCGGGGCAGAATTAATACATTGGACTGCGGCATGCTGAATACATTGGACCGCGGCAGACTGAATACATTGGACTGCGGCAGAATGAATACATTGGACCGCGGCAGAATGAATACATTGGACTACGACAGGCTGAATACATTGGGCTGCGGCAGAATGAATACATTGGACTACGGCAGAATGAATACATTGGACCGCGGCAGAATGAATACATTGGACTGCGGCAGAATGAATACATTGGACTATGGCAGAATGAATACATTGGACCGCGGCAGAATGAATACATTGGACTACGGCAGAATGAATACATTGGACCGCGGCAGAATGAATACATTGGACTACGGCAAGCTGAATACATTGGACTGCGGCAGAATGAATACATTGGACCGCGGCAGAATGAATACATTGGACTACGACAGGCTGAATACATTGGACTGCGGCAGAATGAATACATTGGACCGCGGCAGAATGAATACATTGGACTACGACAGGCTGAATACATTGGACCGCGGCAGAATGAATACATTGGACCGCGGCAGAATGAATACATTGGACTACGACAGGCTGAATACATTGGACCGCGGCAGAATGAATACATTGGACTGCGGCAGAATGAATACATTGGGCCATGGCAGAATGAATACATTGGAATGCGGCAGACTGAATACATTGGGCCCCGGCAGAATGAATACATTGGACTACGACAGGCTGAATACATTGGACCATGGCAGAATGAATACATTGGACCGCGGCAGAATGAAAACATTGGACTGAGGCAGACTGAATACATTGGACCGCGGCAGAATGAATACATTGGACTGCGGCAGAATGAATACATTGGACTGCGGTAGGCTGAATACATTGGACCGCGGCAGGCTGAATACATTGGACTGCGGCAGAATGAATACATTGGACTGCGGCAGAATGAATACATTGGACTGAGGCAGACTGAATACATTGGACTGCGGCAGAATGAATACATTGGACTGAGGCAGACTGAATAAATTGAACTGCGGCAGAATGAATACATTGGACTGCGGTAGGCTGAATACATTGGACCGCGGCAGGCTGAATACATTGGACTGCGGCAGAATGAATACATTGGACTGCGGCAGACTGAATACATTGGACTGTGGCAGAATGAATACATTGGACTGCGGCAGAATGAATACATTGGACTGAGGCAGACTGAATACATTGGACTGCGGCAGGCTGAATACATTGGACTGCTGCAGAATGAATACATTGGACCGCGGCAGAATGAATACATTGGACTGAGGCAGACTGAATACATTGGACTGCGGCAGAATGATTACATTGGCCATGGCAGAATGATTACATTGGCCATGGCAGAATGAAAACATTGGACTACGGCAGACTGAATACATTGGACTGCGGCAGAATGAATACATTGGATCGCGGCAGACTGAATACATTGGACCGCGGCAGACTTAATACATTGGACCGCGGCAGAATGAATACATTGGACTGTGGCAGAATGAATACATTGGGCCGCGGCAGAATGAATACATTGGACCGCGGCAGAATGAATACATTGGAGCGCGGCAGAATGAATACATTGGACCGCGGCAGAATGAATACATTGGACCGCGGCAGAATGAATACATTGGACTGCGGCAGAATGAATACATTGGACTGCGGCAGAATGAATACATTGGACTGCGGTAGGCTGAATACATTGGACCGCGGCAGACTGAATACATTGGATTGCGGCAGAATGAATACATTGGACTGCGGCAGAATGAATACATAGGACCATGGCAGAATGAATACTTTGGACACCGGCTGAATGAATACATTGGCCATGGCAGAATGAATACATTGGACTGTGGCAGGCTGAATACATTGGACTGCGGCAGAATGATTACATTGGCCATGGCAGAATGAATACATTGGACTGCTGCAGACTGAATACATTGGCCATGGCAGACTGAATACATTGGATTGCGACAGAATGAATACATTGGCCATGGCATAATTAATACATTGGCCATGGCAGAATGAATACATTGGACGGCGGCATACTGAATACATTGGACTGCGTCATACTGAATACATTGGACTGCGTTATACTGAATACATTGGACTGCGGCAGAATGAATACATTGTACTGCGGCAGGCTGAATACATTGGGCCCCGGCAGAATGAATACATTGGACTGCAGCAGAATGAATACATTGGACCGCGGCAGAATGAAGTCATTGGACTGTGGTAGGCTGAATACATTGGGCCCCGGCAGAATGAATACATTGGAATGCGGCAGAATGTATACATTGGACCGCGGCAGAATGAATACATTGGACTGCGGCAGAATGAATACATTGGACTGCGGCAGAATGAATACATTGGACTGCGGCAGGCTGAATACATTGGGCCCCGGCAGAATGAATACATTGAACTGCGGCAGAATGAATACATTGGACCGTGGCAGAATGAATACATTGGACTGCGGCAGAATGAATACATTGGACTGCGGCAGAATGAATACATTGGACTGCGGCAGGCTGAATACATTGGGCCCCGGCAGAATGAATACATTGGGCCGCGGCAGAATGAATACATTGAACTGCGGCAGAATGAATACATTGGACTGCGGCAGGCTGAATACATTGGCCATGGCAGACTGAATACATTGGATTGCGACAGAATGAATACATTGGACTGCGGCAGAATGAATACATTGGACTGCGGCAGAATGAATACATTGGACTGCGGTAGGCTGAATACATTGGACCGCGGCAGACTGAATACATTGGATTGCGGCAGAATGAATACATTGGACTGCGGCAGAATGAATACATAGGACCATGGCAGAATGAATACATTGGACCATGGCAGAATGAATACATTGGACACCGGCTGAATGAATACATTGGACCGCGGCAGACTGAATACATTGGACTGCGGCAGAATGAATACATTGGACTGCGGCAGAATGAATACATTGGACTGCGGCAGGCTGAATACATTGGCCATGGCAGAATGAATACATTGGACTGCAGCAGGCTGAATACATTGGACTGCGGCAGAATGATTACATTGGCCATGGCAGAATGAATACATTGGACTGCTGCAGACTGAATACATTGGCCATGGCAGACTGAATACATTGGATTGCGACAGAATGAATACATTGGCCATGGCATAATTAATACATTGGCCATGGCAGAATGAATACATTGGACGGCAGCATACTGAATACATTGGACTGCGTCATACTGAATACATTGGACCACGTTATACTGAATACATTGGACTGCGGCAGAATGAATACATTGTACTGCGGCAGGCTGAATACATTGGGCCCCGGCAGAATGAATACATTGGACTGCAGCAGAATGAATACATTGGACCGCGGCAGAATGAAGTCATTGGACTGTGGTAGGCTGAATACATTGGGCCCCGGCAGAATGAATACATTGGAATGCGGCAGAATGTATACATTGGACCGCGGCAGAATGAATACATTGGACTGCGGCAGAATGAATACATTGGACTGCGGCAGAATGAATACATTGGACTGCGGCAGGCTGAATACATTGGGCCCCGGCAGAATGAATACATTGAACTGCGGCAGAATGAATACATTGGACCGCGGCAGAATGAATACATTGGACTGCGGCAGAATGAATACATTGGACTGCGGCAGAATGAATACATTGGACTGCGGCAGGCTGAATACATTGGGCCCCGGCAGAATGAATACATTGGGCCGCGGCAGAATGAATACATTGAACTGCGGCAGAATGAATACATTGGACTGCGGCAGGCTGAATACATTGGCCATGGCAGACTGAATACATTGGATTGCGACAGAATGAATACATTGGACTGCGGCAGAATGAATACATTGGACTGCGGCAGAATGAATACATTGGACTGCGGTAGGCTGAATACATTGGACCGCGGCAGACTGAATACATTGGATTGCGGCAGAATGAATACATTGGACTGCGGCAGAATGAATACATAGGACCATGGCAGAATGAATACATTGGACCATGGCAGAATGAATACATTGGACACTGGCTGAATGAATACATTGGACCGCGGCAGACTGAATACATTGGACTGCGGCAGAATGAATACATTGGACTGCGGCAGAATGAATACATTGGACTGCGGCAGGCTGAATACATTGGCCATGGCAGAATGAATACATTGGACTGCAGCAGGCTGAATACATTGGACTGCGGCAGAATGATTACATTGGCCATGGCAGAATGAATACATTGGACTGCTGCAGACTGAATACATTGGCCATGGCAGACTGAATACATTGGATTGCGACAGAATGAATACATTGGCCATGGCATAATTAATACATTGGCCATGGCAGAATGAATACATTGGACGGCAGAATGAATACATTGGACTGCGGCATACTGAATACATTGGACTGCGTCATACTGAATACATTGGACTGCGGCAGAATGAATACATTGTACTGCGGCAGGCTGAATACATTGGGCCCCGGCAGAATGAATACATTGGACTGCAGCAGAATGAATACATTGGACCGCGGCAGAATGAAGTCATTGGACTGTGGTAGGCTGAATACATTGGGCCCCGGCAGAATGAATACATTGGAATGCGGCAGAATGTATACATTGGACCGCGGCAGAATGAATACATTGGACTGCGGCAGAATGAATACATTGGACTGCGGCAGAATGAATACATTGGACTGCGGCAGGCTGAATACATTGGGCCCCGGCAGAATGAATACATTGAACTGCGGCAGAATGAATACATTGGACCGCGGCAGAATGAATACATTGGACTGCGGCAGAATGAATACATTGGACTGCGGCAGAATGAATACATTGGACTGCGGCAGGCTGAATACATTGGGCCCCGGCAGAATGAATACATTGGGCCGCGGCAGAATGAATACATTGAACTGCGGCAGAATGAATACATTGGACTGCGGCAGGCTGAATACATTGGCCATGGCAGACTGAATACATTGGATTGCGACAGAATGAATACATTGGCCTGGCAGAATGAATACATTGGCCTGGCAGAATGAATATATTGGACGGCGCATACTGAATACATTGGACTGCGTCATACTGAATACATTGGACCGCGTTATACTGAATACATTGGACTGCGGCAGAATGAATACATTGGACTGCGGCAGGCTGAATACATTGGACCGCGGCAGAATGAATACATTGGACTGCGGCAGAATGAATACATTGGACTGCGGCAGAATGAATACATTGGACCATGGCAGAATGAATACATTGGACCATGGCAGAATGAATACATTGGACCGCGGCAGACTGAATACATTGGACTGCGGCAGAATGAATACATTGGACTGCAGCAGAATGAATACATTGGACTGCGGCAGGCTGAATACATTGGCCATGGCAGAATGAATACATTGGACTGCGGCAGGCTGAATACATTGGACTGCGGCAGAATGATTACATTGGCCATGGCAGAATGAATACATTGGACTGCTGCAGACTGAATACATTGGCCATGGCAGACTGAATACATTGGATTGCGACAGAATGAATACATTGGCCATGGCATAATTAATACATTGGCCATGGCAGAATGAATACATTGGACGGCGGCATACTGAATACATTGGACTGCATCATAATGAATACATTGGACCGCGTTGTACTGAATACATTGGACTGCGGCAGAATGAATACATTGTACTGCGGCAGGCTGAATACATTGGGCCCCGGCAGAATGAATACATTGGACTGCGGCAGAATGAATACATTGGACTGCGGCAGCTGAATACATTGGACCGCGGCAGAATGAAGTCATTGGACTGCGGTAGGCTGAATACATTGGGCCCCGGCAGAATGAATACATTGGAATGCGGCAGAATGAATACATTGGACCGCGGCAGAATGAATACATTGGACTGCGGCAGAATGAATACATTGGACTGCGGCAGAATGAATACATTGGACTGCGGCAGGCTGAATACATTGGGCCCCGGCAGAATGAATACATTGAACTGCGGCAGAATGAATACATTGGACCGTGGCAGAATGAATACATTGGACTGCGGCAGAATGAATACATTGGACTGCGGCAGAATGAATACATTGGACTGCGGCAGGCTGAATACATTGGGCCCCGGCAGAATGAATACATTGGGCCGCGGCAGAATGAATACATTGAACTGCGGCAGAATGAATACATTGGACTGCGGCAGGCTGAATACATTGGCCATGGCAGACTGAATACATTGGATTGCGACAGAATGAATACATTGGCCATGGTAGAATTAATACATTGGCCATGGCAGAATGAATATATTGGACGGCGGCATACTGAATACATTGGACAGCTTTATACTGAATACATTGGACTGCGGCAGAATGAATACATTGGACTGCGGCAGGCTGAATACATTGGCCATGGCAGACTGAATACATTGGATTGCGACAGAATGAATACATTGGACTGCGGCAGAATGAATACATTGGACTGCGGCAGAATGAATACATTGGACTGCGGTAGGCTGAATACATTGGACCGCGGCAGACTGAATACATTGGATTGTGGCAGAATGAATACATTGGACTGCGGCAGAATGAATACATAGGACCATGGCAGAATGAATACATTGGACCATGGCAGAATGAATACATTGGACACTGGCTGAATGAATACATTGGACCGCGGCAGACTGAATACATTGGACTGCGGCAGAATGAATACATTGGACTGCGGCAGAATGAATACATTGGACTGCGGCAGGCTGAATACATTGGACATGGCAGAATGAATACATTGGACTGCAGCAGGCTGAATACATTGGACTGCGGCAGAATGATTACATTGGCCATGGCAGAATGAATACATTGGACTGCTGCAGACTGAATACATTGGCCATGGCAGACTGAATACATTGGATTGCGACAGAATGAATACATTGGCCATGGCATAATTAATACATTGGCCATGGCAGAATGAATACATTGGACGGCAGCATACTGAATACATTGGACTGCGTCATACTGAATACATTGGACCACGTTATACTGAATACATTGGACTGCGGCAGAATGAATACATTGTACTGCGGCAGGCTGAATACATTGGGCCCCGGCAGAATGAATACATTGGACTGCAGCAGAATGAATACATTGGACCGCGGCAGAATGAAGTCATTGGACTGTGGTAGGCTGAATACATTGGGCCCCGGCAGAATGAATACATTGGAATGCGGCAGAATGTATACATTGGACCGCGGCAGAATGAATACATTGGACTGCGGCAGAATGAATACATTGGACTGCGGCAGAATGAATACATTGGACTGCGGCAGGCTGAATACATTGGGCCCCGGCAGAATGAATACATTGAACTGCGGCAGAATGAATACATTGGACCGCGGCAGAATGAATACATTGGACTGCGGCAGAATGAATACATTGGACTGCGGCAGAATGAATACATTGGACTGCGGCAGGCTGAATACATTGGGCCCCGGCAGAATGAATACATTGGACTGCGGCAGAATGAATACATTGGACTGCGGCAGAATGAATACATTGGACTGCGGCAGAATGAATACATTGGACTGCGGCAGAATGAATACATTGGACTGCGGCAGGCTGAATACATTGGCCCCGGCAGAATGAATACATTGGACTGCGGCAGAATGAATACATTGGACCGCGGCAGAATGAATACATTGGACTGCGGCAGAATGAATACATTGGACTGCGGCAGAATGAATACATTGGACTGCGGCAGGATGAATACATTGGCTGTGGCAGAATGAATACATTGGACCGCGTCATACTGAATACATTGGACTGCGGCAGAATGAATACATTGGACTGCGGCAGAATGAATACATTGGACCGCGGCAGAATGAATACATTGGACCGCGGCAGAATGAATACATTGGACTGCGGCAGAATGAATACATTGGACTGCGGCAGTGAATACATTGGCGCGCAGAATGAATACATTGGACGCGGCAGGCTGAATACTTGGGGTGAATACATTGGACTGCGCAGGTGAATACATTGGACTGCGGCAGAATGAATACATTGGACTGCTGCAGACTGAATACATTGGCCATGGCAGACTGAATACATTGGATTGCGACAGAATGAATACATTGGCCATGGCATAATTAATACATTGGCCATGGCAGAATGAATACATTGGACGGCGGCATACTGAATACATTGGACTGCGTCATACTGAATACATTGGACCGCGTTATACTGAATACATTGGACTGCGGCAGAATGAATACATTGTACTGCGGCAGGCTGAATACATTGGGCCCCGGCAGAATGAATACATTGGACTGCGGCAGAATGAATACATTGGACTGCGGCATGCTGAATACATTGGACCGCGGCAGAATGAAGTCATTGGACTGCGGAAGGCTGAATACATTGGGCCCCGGCAGAATGAATACATTGGAATGCGGCAGAATGAATACATTGGACCGCGGCAGAATGAATACATTGGACTGCGGCAGAATGAATACATTGGATTGCGGCAGAATGAATACATTGGACTGCGGCAGGCTGAATAAATTGGGCCCCGGCAGAATGAATACATTGAACTGCGGCAGAATGAATACATTGGACCATGGCAGAATGAATACATTGGACTGCGGCAGAATGAATACATTGGACTGCGGCAGAATGAATACATTGGACTGCGGCAGGCTGAATACATTGGGCCCCGGCAGAATGAATACATTGGGCCGCGGCAGAATGAATACATTGAACTGCGGCAGAATGAATACATTGGACTGCGGCAGGCTGAATACATTGGCCATGGCAGACTGAATACATTGGATTGCGACAGAATGAATACATTGGCCATGGTAGAATTAATACATTGGCCATGGCAGAATGAATATATTGGACGGCGGCATACTGAATACATTGGACAGCTTTATACTGAATACATTGGACTGCGGCAGAATGAATACATTGGAATGCGGCAGGCTGAATACATTGGACCGCGGCAGAATGAATACATTGGACAGCTTTATACTGAATACATTGGACACTGCGGCAGAATGAATACATTGGACTGCGGCAGGCTGAATACATTGGACCGCGGCAGAATGAATACATTGGACTGTGGCAGAATGAATACATTGGGCCGCGGCAGAATGAATACATTGGACCGCGGCAGAATGAATACATTGGAGCGCGGCAGAATGAATACATTGGACCGCGGCAGAATGAATACATTGGACCGCGGCAGAATGAATACATTGGACTGCGGCAGAATGAATACATTGGACTGCGGCAGAATGAATACATTGGACTGCGGTAGGCTGAATACATTGGACCGCGGCAGACTGAATACATTGGATTGCGGCAGAATGAATACATTGGACTGTGGCAGAATGAATACATAGGACCATGGCAGAATGAATACTTTGGACCATGGCAGAATGAATACATTGGACCGCGGCAGAATGAATACATTGGACTGCGGCAGACTGAATACATTGGACTGCGGCAGAATGAATACATTGGACCGCGGCAGAATGAATACATTGGACTACGGCAGGCTGAATACATTGGCCGCGGCAGAATGAATACATTGGACTGTGGCAGAATGAATACATTGGGCCATGGCAGAATGAATACATTGGAATGCGGAAGACTGAATACATTGGGCCCCGGCAGAATGAATACATTGGACTGCGACAGGCTGAATACATTGGACCATGGCAGAATGAATACATTGGACCGCGGCAGAATGAAAACATTGGACTGAGGCAGACTGAATACATTGGACCGCGGCAGAATGAATACATTGGACCGTGGCAGAATGAATACATTGGACTGCGGTAGGCTGAATACATTGGACCGCGGCAGGCTGAATACATTGGACTGCGGCAGAATGAATACATTGGACTGCGGCAGAATGAATACATTGGACTGAGGCAGACTGAATACATTGGACTGCGGCAGAATGAATACATTGGACTGAGGCAGACTGAATACATTGAACTGCGGCAGAATGAATACATTGGACTGCGGTAGGCTGAATACATTGGACCGCGGCAGGCTGAATACATTGGACTGCGGCAGAATGAATACATTGGACTGCGGCAGACTGAATACATTGGACTGTGGCAGAATGAATACATTGGACTGCGGCAGAATGAATACATTGGACTGAGGCAGACTGAATACATTGGACTGCGGCAGGCTGAATACATTGGACTGCTGCAGAATGAATACATTGGACCGCGGCAGAATGAATACATTGGACTGAGGCAGACTGAATACATTGGACTGCGGCAGAATGATTACATTGGCCATGGCAGAATGATTACATTGGCCATGGCAGAATGAAAACATTGGACTACGGCAGACTGAATACATTGGACTGCGGCAGAATGAATACATTGGATCGCGGCAGACTGAATACATTGGACCGCGGCAGACTTAATACATTGGACCGCGGCAGAATGAATACATTGGACTGTGGCAGAATGAATACATTGGGCCACGGCAGAATGAATACATTGGACCGCGGCAGAATGAATACATTGGAGTGCGGCAGAATGAATACATTGGACCGCTGCAGAATGAATACATTGGACCGTGGCAGAATGAATACATTGGACTGCGGCAGAATGAATACATTGGACTGCGGCAGAATGAATACATTGGACTGCAGTAGGCTGAATACATTGGACCGCGGCAGACTGAATACATTGGATTGCGGCAGAATGAATACATTGGACTGCGGCAGAATGAATACATAGGACCATGGCAGAATGAATACTTTGGACACCGGCTGAATGAATACATTGGCCATGGCAGAATGAATACATTGGACTGCGGCAGGCTGAATACATTGGACTGCGGCAGAATGATTACATTGGCCATGGCAGAATGAATACATTGGACTGCTGCAGACTGAATACATTGGCCATGGCAGACTGAATACATTGGATTGCGACAGAATGAATACATTGGCCATGGCATAATTAATACATTGGCCATGGCAGAATGAATACATTGGACGGCGGCATACTGAATACATTGGACTGCGTCATACTGAATACATTGGACTGCGTTATACTGAATACATTGGACTGCGGCAGAATGAATACATTGTACTGCGGCAGGCTGAATACATTGGGCCCCGGCAGAATGAATACATTGGACTGCAGCAGAATGAATACATTGGACCGCGGCAGAATGAAGTCATTGGACTGTGGTAGGCTGAATACATTGGGCCCCGGCAGAATGAATACATTGGAATGCGGCAGAATGTATACATTGGACCGCGGCAGAATGAATACATTGGACTGCGGCAGAATGAATACATTGGACTGCGGCAGAATGAATACATTGGACTGCGGCAGGCTGAATACATTGGGCCCCGGCAGAATGAATACATTGAACTGCGGCAGAATGAATACATTGGACCGTGGCAGAATGAATACATTGGACTGCGGCAGAATGAATACATTGGACTGCGGCAGGCTGAATACATTGGGCCCCGGCAGAATGAATACATTGGGCTGCGGCAGAATGAATACATTGAACTGCGGCAGAATGAATACATTGGACTGCGGCAGGCTGAATACATTGGCCATGGCAGACAGAATACATTGGATTGCGACAGAATGAATACATTGGACTGCGGCAGAATGAATACATTGGACTGCGGCAGAATGAATACATTGGACTGCGGTAGGCTGAATACATTGGACCGCGGCAGACTGAATACATTGGATTGCGGCAGAATGAATACATTGGACTGCGGCAGAATGAATACATAGGACCATGGCAGAATGAATACATTGGACACCGGCTGAATGAATACATTGGACCGCGGCAGACTGAATACATTGGACTGCGGCAGAATGAATACATTGGACTGCGGCAGAATGAATACATTGGACTGCGGCAGGCTGAATACATTGGCCATGGCAGAATGATTACATTGGACTGCAGCAGGCTGAATACATTGGACTGCGGCAGAATGATTACATTGGCCATGGCAGAATGAATACATTGGACTGCTGCAGACTGAATACATTGGCCATGGCAGACTGAATACATTGGATTGCGACAGAATGAATACATTGGCCATGGCATAATTAATACATTGGCCATGGCAGAATGAATACATTGGACGGCAGCATACTGAATACATTGGACTGCATCATACTGAATACATTGGACCACGTTATACTGAATACATTGGACTGCGGCAGAATGAATACATTTTACTGCGGCAGGCTGAATACATTGGGCCACGGCAGAATGAATACATTGGACTGCAGCAGAATGTATACATTGGACCGCGGCAGAATGAATACATTGGACTGCGGCAGAATGAATACATTGGACTGCGGCAGAATGAATACATTGGACTGCGGCAGGCTGAATACATTGGGCCCCGGCAGAATGAATACATTGAACTGCGGCAGAATGAATACATTGGACCGCGGCAGAATGAATACATTGGACTGCGGCAGAATGAATACATTGGACTGCGGCAGAATGAATACATTGGACTGCGGCAGGCTGAATACATTGGGCCCCGGCAGAATGAATACATTGAACTGCGGCAGAATGAATACATTGGACCGCGGCAGAATGAATACATTGGACTGCGGCAGAATGAATACATTGGACTGCGGCAGAATGAATACATTGGACTGCGGCAGGCTGAATACATTGGGCCCCGGCAGAATGAATACATTGAACTGCGGCAGAATGAATACATTGGACTGCGGCAGGCTGAATACATTGGCCATGGCAGACTGAATACATTGGATTGCGACAGAATGAATACATTGGCCATGGTAGAATTAATACATTGGCCATGGCAGAATGAATATATTGGACGGCGGCATACTGAATACATTGGACTGCTTTATACTGAATACATTGGACTGCGGCAGAATGAATACATTGGAATGCGGCAGGCTGAATACATTGGACCGCGGCAGAATGAATACATTGGACTGCGGCAGAATGAATACATTGGACTGTGGCAGGCTGAATACATTGGACCGCGGCAGAATGAATACATTGGACTGTGGCAGAATGAATACATTGGGCCGCGGCAGAATGAATACATTGGACCGCGGCAGAATGAATACATTGGAGCGCGGCAGAATGAATACATTGGACCGCAGCAGAATGAATACATTGGACCGCGGCAGAATGAATACATTGGACTGCGGCAGAATGAATACATTGGACTGCGGCAGAATGAATACATTGGACTGCGGTAGGCTGAATACATTGGACCGCGGCAGACTGAATACATTGGATTGCGGCAGAATGAATACATTGGACTGCGGCAGAATGAATACATAGGACCATGGCAGAATGAATACTTTGGACCATGGCAGAATGAATACATTGGACACCGGCTGAATGAATACATTGGACCGCGGCAGACTGAATACATTGGACTCCGGCAGAATGAATACATTGGACTGCGGCAGAATGAATACATTGGACTGCGGCAGGCTGAATACATTGGCCATGGCAGAATGAATACATTGGACTGCGGCAAGCTGAATACATTGGACTGCGGCAGAATGATTACATTGGCCATGGCAGAATGAATACATTGGACTGCTGCAGACTGAATACATTGGCCATGGCAGACTGAATACATTGGATTGCGACAGAATGAATACATTGGCCATGGCATAATTAATACATTGGCCATGGCAGAATGAATACATTGCACGGCGGCATACTGAATACATTGGACTGCGTCATACTGAATACATTGGACTGCGTTATACTGAATACATTGGACTGCGGCAGAATGAATACATTGTACTGCGGCAGGCTGAATACATTGGGCCCCGGCAGAATGAATACATTGGACTGCAGCAGAATGAATACATAGGACCGTGGCAGAATGAAGTCATTGGACTGTGGTAGGCTGAATACATTGTGCCCCGGCAGAATGAATACATTGGAATGCAGCAGAATGTATACATTGGACCGCGGCAGAATGAATACATTGGACTGCGGCAGAATGAATACATTGGACTGCGGCAGAATGAATACATTGGACTGCGGCAGGCTGAATACATTGGGCCCCGGCAGAATGAATACATTGAACTGCGGCAGAATGAATACATTGGACCGCGGCAGAATGAATACATTGGACTGCGGCAGAATGAATACATTGGACTGCGGCAGAATGAATACATTGGACTGCGGCAGGCTGAATACATTGGGCCCCGGCAGAATGAATACATTGGGCCGCGGCAGAATGAATACATTGAACTGCGGCAGAATGAATACATTGGACTGCGGCAGGCTGAATACATTGGCCATGGCAGACTGAATACATTGGATTGCGACAGAATGAATACATTGGACTGCGGCAGAATGAATACATTGGACTGCGGCAGAATGAATACATTGGACTGCGGTAGGCTGAATACATTGGACTGCGGCAGACTGAATACATTGGATTGCGGCAGAATGAATACATTGGACTGCGGCAGAATGAATACATAGGACCATGGCAGAATGAATACATTGGACCATGGCAGAATGAATACATTGGACACCGGCTGAATGAATACATTGGACCGCGGCAGACTGAATACATTGGACTGCGGCAGAATGAATACATTGGACTGCGGCAGAATGAATACATTGGACTGCGGCAGGCTGAATACATTGGCCATGGCAGAATGAATACATTGGACTGCAGCAGGCTGAATACATTGGACTGCGGCAGAATGAATACATTGGCCATGGCAGAATGAATACATTGGACTGGGCAGAATGAATACATTGGACTGCGGCAGAATGAATACATTGGACTGCGGCAGAATGAATACATTGGACTGCGGCAGGCTGAATACATTGGGCCCCGGCAGAATGAATACATTGGACTGCGGCAGAATGAATACATTGGACCGTGGCAGAATGAATACATTGGACTGCGGCAGAATGAATACATTGGACTGCGGCAGGCTGAATACATTGGGCCCCGGCAGAATGAATACATTGGACTGCGGCAGAATGAATACATTGGACTGCGGCAGAATGAATACATTGGACTGCGGCAGGCTGAATACATTGGCCTGGCAGACTGAATACATTGGATTGCGGCAGAATGAATACATTGGACTGCGGCAGAATGAATACATTGGACTGCGGCAGAATGAATACATTGGACTGCGGCAGGCTGAATACATTGGACCGCGGCAGAATGAATACATTGGATTGCGGCAGAATGAATACATTGGACTGCGGCAGAATGAATACATTGGACCATGGCAGAATGAATACATTGGACACCGGCTGAATGAATACATTGGACCGCGGCAGACTGAATACATTGGACTGCGGCAGAATGAATACATTGGACTGCGGCAGAATGAATACATTGGACTGCGGCAGGCTGAATACATTGGCCATGGCAGAATGAATACATTGGACTGCGGCAGGCTGAATACATTGGACTGCGGCAGAATGATTACATTGGCCATGGCAGAATGAATACATTGGACTGCTGCAGACTGAATACATTGGCCATGGCAGACTGAATACATTGGATTGCGACAGAATGAATACATTGGCCATGGCATAATTAATACATTGGCCATGGCAGAATGAATACATTGGACGGCGGCATACTGAATACATTGGACTGCATCATACTGAATACATTGGACCACGTTATACTGAATACATTGGACTGCGGCAGAATGAATACATTTTACTGCGGCAGGCTGAATACATTGGGCCACGGCAGAATGAATACATTGGACTGCAGCAGAATGTATACATTGGACCGCGGCAGAATGAATACATTGGACTGCGGCAGAATGAATACATTGGACTGCGGCAGAATGAATACATTGGACTGCGGCAGGCTGAATACATTGGGCCCCGGCAGAATGAATACATTGAACTGCGGCAGAATGAATACATTGGACCGCGGCAGAATGAATACATTGGACTGCGGCAGAATGAATACATTGGACTGCGGCAGAATGAATACATTGGACTGCGGCAGGCTGAATACATTGGGCCCCGGCAGAATGAATACATTGAACTGCGGCAGAATGAATACATTGGACCGCGGCAGAATGAATACATTGGACTGCGGCAGAATGAATACATTGGACTGCGGCAGAATGAATACATTGGACTGCGGCAGGCTGAATACATTGGGCCCCGGCAGAATGAATACATTGGACTGCGGCAGAATGAATACATTGGA
>CM026387.1:1249098-1315749 GCA_014843695.1 Archivesica marissinica
GAATTCATCAACAATAAAAAGTGTGAACAGTAGCAAGAATTCATCAACAATACAAAGTGTGAACAGGAGAAAGAATGCATCAACAATACATAATGTGAACAGGAGCAAGAATTCATCAACAGTACAAAGTGTGAACAGGAGAAAGAATTCATCGATAATACAAAGTGTGAACAGGAGCAAGATTTCATCAACAATACATAGTGTGAACAGGAGCAAGATTTCATCAACAATACATAATGTGAACAGGAGCAAGAATTCATCGACAATACAAAGTGTGAACAGGAGCAAGAATTCATCGACAATACAAAGTGTGAACAGGAGCAAGAATTCATCGACAATACAAAGTGTGAACAGGAGCAAGAATTAATTGACAATACAAATTGTGAACAGGAGCAAGAATTTATCGACAATACAATGTGTGAACAGGAGAAGGAATTCATCGACAATACAAAGTGTGAACAGGAGAAAGAATTCATCGAAAATATAAAGTGTGAACAGGAGAGAGAATTCATCGACAATACAAAGTGTGAACAGGAGAGAGAATTCATCGACAATACATAGTGTGAACAGGAGCAAGATTTCATCGACAATACAAAGTGTGAACAGGAGATAGAATTCATCAACAATACAAAGTGTGAACAGGAGGTTGTGTTGAACAGGAGAAAGAATTCATCGACAATACAAAGTGTGAACAGGAGCAAGAATTCATCGACAATACAAAGTGTGAACAGGAGAAAGAATTCATCAACAATACAAAGTGTGAACAGGAGCAAGAATTCATCGACAATACAAAGTGTGAACAGGAGCAAGAATTCATCGACAATACAAAGTGTGAACAGGAGAAAGAATTCATCGACAATACAAAGTGTGAACAGGAGCAAGAATTCATCGACAATACAAAGTGTGAACAGGAGCAAGAATTCATCGACAATACAAAGTGTGAACAGGAGAAAGAATTCATCGACAATACAAAGTATGAACAGGAGAAAGAATTCATCGACAATACAAAGTGTGAACAGGAGCAAGAATTCATCGACAATACAAAGTGTGAACAGGAGCAAGAATTCATCGACAATACAAAGTGTGAACAGGAGAAAGAATTCATTAACAATAATAACTGTGAACAGGAGAAAGAATTCATCGAAACTACAAAGTGTGAACATGAGCAAGAATTCATCAACAATACAAAGTGTGAACAGGAGCAAGAATTCATCAACAATACAAAGTGTGAACAGGAGAAGGAATGCATCAACAATACATAATGTGAACAGGAGTAAGAATCCATCGACAATACAAAGTGTGACCAGGAGAAGGAATTCATCGACAATACAAAGTGTGAACAGGAGTAAGAATTCATCGACAATACAAAGTGTGAACAGGAGCAAGAATTCATCAACAATACAAAGTGTGAACAGGAGCAAGAATTCATCAACAATACAAAGTGTGAACAGGAGATTGAATGCATCAACAATACATAATGTGAACAGGAGCAAGAATTCATCGACAATACAAAGTGTGACCAGGAGAAGGAATTCATCGACATTACAAAGTGTGAACAGGAGTAAGAATTCATCGACAATACAAAGTATGAACAGGAGCAAGAATTCATCGACAATACAAAGTGTGAACAGGAGCAAGAATTCATCAACAATACAAAGTGTGAACAGGAGCAAGAATTCATCGACAATACAAAGTGTGAACAGGAGCAAGAATTCATCGACAATACAAAGTGTGAACAGGAGAAAGAATTCATCGACAATACAAAGTGTGAACAGGAGCAAGAATTCATCGACAATACAAAGTGTGAACAGGAGCAAGAATTCATCAACAATACAAAGTGTGAACAGGAGAAAGAATTCATCGACAATACAAAGTGTGAACAGGAGAAAGAATTCATCGACAATACAAAGTGTGAACAGGAGCAAGAATTCATCGACAATACAAAGTGTGAACAGGAGCAAGAATTCATCAACAATACATAGTGTGAACAGGAGCAAGAATTCATCGACAATACAAAGTGTGAACAGGAGAAAGAATTCATCAACAATACAAAGTGTGAACAGGAGCAAGAATTCATCGACAATACAAAGTGTGAACAGGAGCAAGAATTCATCGACAATACAAAGTGTGAACAGGAGAAAGAATTCATCGACAATACAAAGTGTGAACAGGAGCAAGAATTCATCGACAATACAAAGTGTGAACAGGAGAAAGAATTCATCAACAATACAAAGTGTGAACAGGAGCAAGAATTCATCGACAATACAAAGTGTGAACAGGAGCAAGAATTCATCAACAATACAAAGTGTGAACAGGAGAAAGAATTCATCAACAATACATAATGTGAACAGGAGCAAGAATTCATCGACAATACAAAGTGTGAACAGGAGAAAGAATTCATCAACAATACAAAGTGTGAACAGGAGAAAGAATTCATCGACAATACAAAGTGTGAACAGGAGCAAGAATTCATCAACAATACAAAGTGTGAACAGGAGCAAGAATTCATCAACAATACAAAGTGTGAACAGGAGAAAGAATTCATCAACAATACAAAGTGTGAACAGGAGCAAGAATTCATCGACAATACAAAGTGTGAACAGGAGAAAGAATGCATCAACAATACAAAGTGTGAACAGGAGAAGAATCATCACAATACAAAGTGTGACAGAGCAAGAATTCATCAACAATACAAAGTGTGAACAGGAGCAAGAATTCATCAACAATACAAAGTGTGAACAGGAGAAGAATTCATCGACAATACAAAGTGTGAACAGGAGCAAGAATTCATCGACAATACAAAGTGTGAACAGGAGAAGAATTCATCGACAATACAAAGTGTGAACAGGAGCAAGAATTCATCAACAATACAAAGTGTGAACAGGAGCAAGAATTCATCAACAATACAAAGTGTGAACAGGAGCAAGAATTCATCAACAATACAAAGTGTGAACAGGAGCAAGAATTCATCGACAATACAAAGTGTGAACAGGAGCAAGAATTCATCGACAATACAAAGTGTGAACAGGAGTAAGAATTCATCGACAATACAAAGTGTGAACAGGAGCAAGAATTCATCAACAATACAAAGTGTGAACAGGAGCAAGAATTCATCAACAATACAAAGTGTGAACAGGAGCAAGAATTCATCGACAATACAAAGTGTGAACAGGAGCAAGAATTCATCGACAATACAAAGTGTGAACAGGAGAAAGAATTCATATACAATAAAAAGTGTGAACAGGAGAAAGAATTCATCGACAATACAAAGTGTGAACATGAGCAAGAATTCATCGACAATACAAAGTGTGAACAGGAGCTAGAATTCATCGACAATACAAAGTATGAACAGAGCAAGAATGCATCGACAATACAAAGTGTGAACAGGATAAAGAATTCATCAACAATACAAAGTGTGAACAGGAGAAAGAATTCATCGAAAATACAAAGTGTGAACATGAGCAAGAATTCATCCACAATACAAAGTGTGAACAGGAGCAATAATTCATCAACAATACAAAGTGTGAACAGGAGCAAGAAGTCATCGACAATACAAAGTGTGAACAGGATAAAGAATTCATCGACAATACAAAGTGTGAACAGGAGCAAGAATTCATCGACAATACAAAGTGTGAACAGGAGCAAGAATTCATTGACAATACAAAGTGTGAACAGGAGGAAGAATTCATCGACAATACAAAGTGTGAACAGGAGCAAGAATTTATCGACAATACAAAGTGTGAACAGGAGAAGGAATTCATCGACAATACAAAGTGTGAACAGGAGAAAGAATTCATCGAAAATATAAAGTGTGAACAGGAGAGAGAATGCATCAACAATACAAAGTGTGAACAGGAGAGAGAATGCATCAACAATACATAATGTGAACAGGAGCAAGAATTCATCGACAATACAAAGTGTGAACAGGAGATAGAATTCATCAACAATACAAAGTGTGCACAGGAGAAAGAATTCATCGACAATACAAAGTGTGAACAGGAGCAAGAATTCATCAACAATACAAAGTGTGAACAGGAGAAAGAATTCAACGACAATACAAAGTGTGAACAGGAGCAAGAATTCATCGACAATACAAAGTGTGAACAGGAGCAAGAATTCATCAACAATACAAAGTGTGAACAGGAGAAAGAATGCATCAACAATACATAATGTGAACAGGAGCAAGAATTCATCACAAACAAATGTGAACAGGAGCAAGAATTCATCAACAATACAAAGTGTGACAGAAGCAAGAATTCATCAACAATAAATACAAATTGTGAACAGGAGCAAGAATTCATCAACAATACAAAGTGTGAACAGGAGAAGGAATTCATCGACAATACAAAGTGTGAACAGGAGCAAGAATTCATCGACAATACAAAGTGTGAACAGGAGCAAGAATTCATCAACAATACAAAGTGTGAACAGGAGCAAGAATTCATCGACAATACAAAGTGTGAACAGGAGCAAGAATTCATCGACAATACAAAGTGTGAACAGGAGCAAGAATTCATCGACAATACAAAGTGTGAACAGGAGAAAGAATTCATCGACAATACAAAGTGTGAACAGGAGCAAGAATTCATCAACAATACAAAGTGTGAACAGGAGAAAGAATTCATCGACAATACAAAGTGTGAACAGGAGAAGAATTCATCAACAATAGCAAGAATCATAACAATACAAAGTGTGAACAGGAGAAGAATTCATCACAATACAAAGTGTGAACAGGAGAAGAATTCATCAACAATACAAAGTGTGAACAGGAGCAAGAATTCATCGACAATACAAAGTGTGAACAGGAGCAAGAATTCATCGACAATACAAAGTGTGAACAGAGCAAGAATTCATCGACAATACAAAGTGTGAACAGGAGAAAGAATTCATCGACAATACAAAGTGTGAACAGGAGCAAGAATTCATCGACAATACAAAGTGTGAACAGGAGAAAGAATTCATCGACAATACAAAGTGTGAACAGGAGCAAGAATTCATCAACAATACAAAGTGTGAACAGGAGCAAGAATTCATCGACAATACAAAGTGTGAACAGGAGAAAGAATTCATCGACAATACAAAGTGTGAACAGGAGCAAGAATTCATCGACAATACAAAGTGTGAACAGGAGCAAGAATTCATCGACAATACAAAGTGTGAACAGGAGAAAGAATTCATCGACAATACAAAGTGTGAACAGGAGCAAGAATTCATCGACAATACAAAGTGTGAACAGGAGAAAGAATTCATCAACAATACAAAGTGTGAACAGGAGAAAGAATTCATCGAAATAAAAGTGTGAACAGGAGAGAATCATCAACAATACAAAGTGTGAACAGGAGAGAGAATGCATCAACAATACATAATGTGAACAGGAGCAAGAATTCATCGACAATACAAAGTGTGAACAGGAGCAAGAATTCATCAACAATACAAAGTGTGAACAGGAGAAAGAATTCATCGACAATACAAAGTGTGAACAGGAGCAAGAATTCATCGACAATACAAAGTGTGAACAGGAGCAAGAATTCATCAACAATACAAAGTGTGAACAGGAGAAAGAATGCATCAACAATACATAATGTGAACAGGAGCAAGAATTCATCACAATACAAAGTGTGACAGGAGAGAATCATCACATAAATGTGACAGGAGAAGATAAATTCATCGACAATACAAAGTGTGAACAGGAGCAAGAATTCATCAACAATACAAAGTGTGAACAGGAGCAAGAATTCATCAACAATACAAAGTGTGAACAGGAGCAAGAATTCATCAACAATACAAAGTGTGAACAGGAGAAGGAATTCATCGACAATACAAAGTGTGAACAGGAGCAAGAATTCATCGACAATACAAAGTGTGAACAGGAGCAAGAATTCATCGACAATACAAAGTGTGAACAGGAGCAAGAATTCATCAACAATACAAAGTGTGAACAGGAGCAAGAATTCATCAACAATACAAAGTGTGAACAGGAGCAAGAATTCATCAACAATACAAAGTGTGAACAGGAGAAAGAATGCATCAACAGTACATACTGTGAAAAGGAGCAAGAATTCATCGACAATACAAAGTGTGAACAGGAGAAAGAATTCATCGACAATACATAATGTGAACAGGAGCAAGAATTCATCGACAATACAAAGTGTGAACAGGAGCAAGAATTCATCAACAATAAATACAAATTGTGAACAGGAGCAAGAATTCATCAAAAATACAAAGTGTGAACAGGAGAAGGAATTCATCGTCAATACAAAGTGTGAACAGGAGCAAGAATTCATCGACAATACAAAGTGTGAACAGGAACAAGAATTCACCGACAATACAAAGTGTGAACAGGAGCAAGATTTCATCAACAATAAAAAGTGTGCACAGGAGAAAGAATTCATCGACAATACAAAGCGTAAACAGGAGCAAGAATTCATCAACAATACAAAGTGTGAAAAGGAGAAAGAATTCATACACAATACAAAGTGTGACAGAAGCAAGAATTCATCAACAATAAATACAAATTGTGAACAGAGCAAGAATTCATCAACAATACAAAGTGTGAACAGGAGAAGGAATTCATCGACAATACAAAGTGTGAACAGGAGCATGAATTCAACGACAATACAAAGTGTGAACAGGAGCAAGAATTCATCAACAATACAAAGTGGAACAGGAGAAAGAATTCATCGACAATACTAAGTATGAACAGGAGCAAGAATTCATCGACAATACAAAGTGTGAACAGGAGCAAGAATTCATCGACAATACAAAGTGTGAACAGGAGAAAGAATTCATCGACAATACAAAGTGTGAACAGGAGCAAGAATTCATCAACAATACAAAGTGTGAACAGGAGAAGGAAGTCATCGACAATACAAAGTGTGAACAGGAGCAAGAATTCATCAACAATACAAAGTGTGAACAGGATAAAGAATTCATCGACAATACAAAGTGTGAACAGGAGCAAGAATTCATCGACAATACAAAGTATGAACAGGAGAAAGTATTCATCGACAATACAAAGTGTGAACAGGAGCAAGAATTCATCGACAATACAAAGTGTGAACAGGAGCAAGAATTCATTAACAATACAATGTGTGAACAGGAGAAGGAATTCATCGACAATACAAAGTGTAAACAGGAGCAAGAATTCATCAACAATACAAAGTGTGAACAGGAGAGAGAATGCATCATCAATACATAATGTGAACAGGAGCAAGAATTCATCGACAATACAAAGTGTGAACAGGAGCAAGAATTCATCAACAATACAAAGTGTGAACAGGAGAAAGAATTCAACGACAATACAAAGTGTGAACAGGAGCAAGAATTCATCGACATTACAAAGCGTGAACAGGAGCAAGAATTCATCAACAATACAAAGTGTGAACAGGAGAAAGAATGCATCAACAATACATAATGTGAACAGGAGCAAGAATTCATCGACAAAACAAAATGTGAACAGGAGCAAGAATTCATCAACAATACAAAGTGTGACAGGAGCAAGAATTCATCAACAATAAATACAAATTGTGAACAGGAGCAGGAATTCATCAACAATACAAAGTGTGAACAGGAGAAGGAATTCATCGACAATACAAAGTGTGAACAGGAGCAAGAATTCAACGACAATACAAAGTGTGAAGAGGAGCAAAAATTCATCGACAATACAAAGTGTGAACAGGAGCAAGAATTCATCAACAATACAAAGTGTGAACAGGAGCAGGAATTCATCAACAATACAAAGTGTGAACAGGAGCAAGAATTCATCAACAATACAAAGTGCGAACAGGAGAAAGAATGCATCAACAGTACATACTGTGAAAAGGAGCAAGAATTCATAGACAATGAAAAGTGTGAACAGGAGAAAGAATTCATCGACAATACAAAGTGTGAACAGGAGCAAGAATTCATCAACAATACAAAGTGTGAAAAGGAGAAAGAATTCATACACAATACAAAGTGTGAACAGGGGCAAGAATTCATCAACAATACAAAGTGTGAACAGGAGAAAGAATGCATCAACAATACATAATGTGAACAGGAGCAAGAATTCATCGACAATACAAAGTGTGAACAGGAGCAAGATTTCATCAACAATAAATACAAATTGTGAACAGGAGCAAGAATTCATCAAAAATACAAAGTGTGAACAGGAGAAGGAATTCATCGTCAATACAAAGTGTGAACAGGAGCAAGAATTCATCGACAATACAAAGTGTGAACAGGAACAAGAATTCACCGACAATACAAAGTGTGAACAGGAGCAAGATTTCATCAACAATAAAAAGTGTACACAGGAGAAAGAATTCATCGACAATACAAAGCGTAAACAGGAGCAAGAATTCATCAACAATACAAAGTGTGAAAAGGAGAAAGAATTCATACACAATACAAAGTGTGAACAGGGGCAAGAATTCATCAACAATACAAAGTGTCAACAGGAGCAAGAATTCATCGACAATACAAAGTGTGAACAGGAGCAAGAATTCATCAACAAAACAAAGTGTGAACAGGAGAAAGAATGCATCAACAATACATAATGTGAACAGGAGCAAGAATTCATCGACAATACAATGTGTGAACAGGAGCTAGAATTCATCAACAATAAATACAAATTGTGAACAGGAGCAAGAATTCATCAACAATACAAAGTGTGAACAGGAGAAGGAATTCATCGACAATACAAAGTGTGAACAGGAGCAAGAATTCATCGACAATACAAAGTGTGAACAGGAGCAAGAATTCATCGACAATACAAAGCATGAACAGGAGCAAGAATTCATCAACAATACAAAGTGTGAACAGGAGCAATAATTCATCAACAATACAAAGTGTGAACAGGAGAAAGAATGCATCAACAATACATATTGTGAACAGGAGCAAGAATTCATCGACAATACAAAGTGTGAACAGGAGCAAGAATTCATCAACAATACAAAGTGTGAACAGGAGAAGGAATTCATCGACAATACAAAGTGTGAACAGGAGAAAGAATTCATCGACAATACAAAGTGTGAACAGGAGCAAGAATTCATCAACAATACAAAGTGTGACAGGAGCAAGAATTCATCAACAATAAATACAAATTGTGAACAGGAGCAAAAATTCATCAACAATACAAAGTGTGAACAGGAGAAGGAATTCATCGAAAATACAAAGTGTGAACAGGAGCAAGAATTCATCGACAATACAAAGTGTGAACAGGAGCAAGAATTCATCGACAATACAAAGTGTGAACAGGAGCAAGAATTCATCAACAGTACAAAGTGTGCACAGGAGAAAGAATTCATCGATAATACAAAGTGTGAACAGGAGAAAGAATTCATCGACAATACAAAGTGTGAACAGGAGCAAGAATTCATCAACAATACAAAGTTTGAAAAGGAGAAAGAATTCATACACAATACAAAGAGTGAACAGGGGCAAGAATTCATCAACAATACAAAGTGTCAACAGGAGCAAGAATTCATCGACAATACAAAGTGTGAACAGGAGCAAGAATTCATCAACAATAAATACAATTTGTGAACAGGAGCAAGAATTCATCGACAATACAAAGTGTGAACAGGAGCAAGATTTCATCAACAATAAAAAGTGTGCACAGGAGAAAGAATTCATCGACAATACAAAGCGTGAACAGGAGCAAGAATTCATCAACAATACAAAGTGTGAAAAGGAGAAAGAATTCATACACAATACAAAGTGTGAACAGGGGCAAGAATTCATCAACAATACAAAGTGTCAACAGGAGCAAGAATTCATCGACAATACAAAGTGTGAACAGGAGCAAGAATTCATCAACAATACAAAGTGTAAACAGGAGAAAGAATGCATCAACAATACATAATGTGAACAGGAGCAAGAATTCATCAACAATAAATACAAATTGTGAACAGGAGCAAGAATTCATCAACAATACAAAGTGTGAACAGGAGAAGGAATTCATCGACAATACAAAGTGTGAACAGGAGAAAGAATTCGTTGACAATACAAAGTGTGAACTGGAGCAAGAATGCATCAACAATACATAATGTGAAAAGGAGCAAGAATTCATCGACAATACAAAGTGTGAACAGGAGCAAGAATTCATCAACAATACAAAGTGTGACAGGAGCAAGAATTCATCAACAATAAATACAAATTGTGAACAGGAGCAAGAATTCATCAACAATACAAAGTGTGAACAGGAGAAGGAATTCATCGAAAATACAAAGTGTGAACAGGAGCAAGAATTCATCGACAATACAAAGTGTGAACAGGAGCAAGAATTCATCGACAATACAAAGTGTGAACAGGAGCAAGAATTCATCAACAATACAAAGTGTGCACAGGAGAAAGAATTCATCGATAATACAAAGTGTGAACAGAGAAAGAATTCATCGACAATACAAAGTGTGAACAGGAGCAAGAATTCATCAACAATACAAAGTTTGAAAAGGAGAAAGAATTCATACACAATACAAAGAGTGAACAGGGGCAAGAATTCATCAACAATACAAAGTGTCAACAGGAGCAAGAATTCATCGACAATACAAAGTGTGAACAGGAGCAAGAATTCATCAACAATAAATACAATTTGTGAACAGGAGCAAGAATTCATCGACAATACAAAGTGTGAACAGGAGCAAGATTTCATCAACAATAAAAAGTGTGCACAGGAGAAAGAATTCATCGACAATACAAAGCGTGAACAGGAGCAAGAATTCATCAACAATACAAAGTGTGAAAAGGAGAAAGAATTCATACACAATACAAAGTGTGAACAGGGGCAAGAATTCATCAACAATACAAAGTGTCAACAGGAGCAAGAATTCATCGACAATACAAAGTGTGAACAGGAGCAAGAATTCATCAACAATACAAAGTGTAAACAGGAGAAAGAATGCATCAACAATACATAATGTGAACAGGAGCAAGAATTCATCAACAATAAATACAAATTGTGAACAGGAGCAAGAATTCATCAACAATACAAAGTGTGAACAGGAGAAGGAATTCATCGACAATACAAAGTGTGAACAGGAGAAAGAATTCGTTGACAATACAAAGTGTGAACTGGAGCAAGAATGCATCAACAATACATAATGTGAAAAGGAGCAATAATTCATCGACAATACAAAGTGTGAACAGGAGCAAGAATTCATCAACAATACAAAGTGTGACAGGAGCAAGAATTCATCAACAATAAATACAAATTGTGAACAGGAGCAAGAATTCATCAACAATACAAAGTGTGAACAGGAGAAGGAATTCATCGAAAATACAAAGTGTGAACAGGAGCAAGAATTAATCGACAATACAAAGTGTGAACAGGAGCAAGAATTCATCGACAATACAAAGTGTGAACAGGAGCAAGAATTCATCAACAATACAAAGTGTGCACAGGAGAAAGAATTGATCGATAATACAAAGTGTGAACAGAGAAAGAATTCATCGACAATACAAAGTGTGAACAGGAGCAAGAATTCATCAACAATACAAAGTTTGAAAAGGAGAAAGAATTCATACACAATACAAAGTGTGAACAGTAAGCAAGAATTCATCAACAATACAAAGTGTGAACAGGAGAAAGAATGCATCAACAATACATAATGTGAACAGGAGCAAGAATTCATCGACAATACAAAGTGTGAACAGGAGCAAGAATTCATCGACAATACAAAGTGTGAACAGGAGCAAGAATTCATCAACAATACAAAGTGTGCACAGGAGAAATAATTCATCGACAATACAAAGCGTGAACAGGAGCAAGAATTCATCAACAATACAAAGTGTGAAAAGGAGAAAGTATTCATACACAATACAAAGTGTGAACAGGGGCAAGAATTCATCAACAATACAAAGTGTCAACAGGAGCAAGAATTCATCAACAATACAAAGTGTGAACAGGAGAAAGAATGCATCAACAATACATAATGTGAACAGGAGCAAGAATTCATCGACAATACAAAGTGTGAACAGGAGAAAGAATTCATCAACAATAAAAAAAATTTGTGAACAGGAGTAAGAATTCATCAACAATACAAAGTGTGAACAGGAGAAGGAATTCATCGACAATACAAAGTGTGAACAGGAGCAAGAATTCATGGACAATACAAAGTGTGAACAGGAGCAAGAATTCATCAACAATACAAAGTGTGCACAGGAGAAAGATTTCATCGACAATACAAAGCGTGAACAGCAGCAAGAATTCATCAACAATACAAAGTGTGAACAGGAGCAAGAATTCATCAACAATACAAAGTGTGAACAGGAGAAAGAATGCATCAACAATACATATTGTGAACAGGAGCAAGAATTCATCAACAATACAAAGTGTGAACAGGAGAAGGAATTCATCGACAATACAAAGTGTGAACAGGAGAAAGAATTCATTGACAATACAAAGTGTGAACAGGAGCAAGAAATCATCGACAATGCAGTGTGAACAGGAGAAAGAATTCATCGACAATACAAAGTGTGAACAGGAGCAAGAATTCATCAACAATACAAAGTTTGAACAGGAGAAAGAATTCATACACATTACAAAGTGTGAACAGGGGCAAGAATTCATCAACAATACAAAGTGTGAACAGGAGCAAGAATTCATCAACAATAAATACAAATTGTGAACAGGAGCAAGAATTCATATTATTGTGTAGTCATGCATGCCTCTAGGACAGACTATGTACTGATATATGATATTGTATTCATGTATGCCCCTAGGACAGACTGTGTACTGATATATGATATTGTAGTCATGCATGCCGCTAGGACAGACTGTGTATTGATATATGATATTGTATCCATGCATGCCTCTAGGACAGACTGTGTACTGATATATGATATTGTAGTCATGCATCCCGCTAGGACAGACTGTGTACTGATATATTATATTGTATCCATGCATGCCTCTATGACAGATTGTGTACTGATATATTATAGTGTAGTTATGCATGCCTCTAGGACAGACTGTGTACTGATATATGATATTGTATCCATGCATGCCTCTAGGACAGACTGTGTACTGATATAGTATAGTGTAGTTATACATGCCTCTAGGACAGACTGTGTACTGATATATGATATTGTATCCATGCATGCCCCTAGGACAGACTGTGTACTGATATATGATATTGTATCCATGCATGCCGCTAGGACAGACTGTGTACTGATATATGATATTGTAGTCATGCATGTCGCTAGGACAGAATGTGTACTGATATATGATATTGTAGTCATGCATGCCGCTAGGACAGACTGTGTACTGATATATTATATTGTATCCATGCATGCCTCTAGGACACACTGTGTACTGATATATCATAGTGTAGTTATACATACCTCTAGGACAGACTGTGTACTGATATATGATATTGTATACATGCATGCCCCTAGGACAGACTGTGTACTGATATATGATATTGTTTCCATGCATGCCTCTAGGACAGACTGTGTACTGATATATGATATTGTAGTCATGCCTGCCTCTAGGACAGACTGTGTACTGATATATTATATTGTATCCATGCATGCCTCTAGGACATACTGTGTACTGATATATCATAGTGTAGTTATGCATGCCTCTAGGACAGACTGTGTACTGATATATGATAGTGTAGTTATGCATGCCTCTATGACAGACTGTGTAGTGATATATGATATTGTATCCATGCATGCCTCTAGGACAGAATGTGTACTGATATATGATAGTGTAGTTATGCATGCCTCTAGGACAGACTGTGTACTGATATATGATATTGTATCCATGCATGCCTCTAGGACAGACTGTGTACTGATATATGATAGTGTAGTTATGCATGCCTCTAGGAAAGAATGTGTACTGATATATTATATTGTATCCATACATGCATCTAGGACAGTCTGTGTACTGATATATGATAGTGTAGTTATGCATGCCTCTAGGACAGACTGTGTACTGATATATGATATTGTATCCATGCATGCCTCTAGGACAGACTGTGTACTGATATATGATAGTGTAGTTATGCATGCCTCGAGGAAAGAATGTGTACTGATATATTATATTGTATCCATACATGCATCTAGGACAGTCTGTGTACTGATATATGATAGTGTAGTTATGCATGCCTCTAGGACAGACTGTGTACTGATATATGATATTGTAGTCATGCATGCCGCTAGGACAGACTGTGTGCTGATATATTATATTGTATCCATGCATGCCTCTAGGACACACTGTGTACTGATATATGATATTGTATCCATGCATGCCTTTAGGATTGACTGTGTACTGATATATGATATTGTAGTCATGCATGCCCCTATGACAGACTGTGTACTGATATATGATATTGTATCCATGCATGCCGCTAGGACAGACTGTGTACTGATATATGATAGTGTAGTCATGCATGCCTCTAGGACAGACTGTGTACTGATATATTATAATGTATCCATGCATGCCTCTAGGACAGACTGTGTACTGATATATGATATTGTATCCATGCATGCCCCTAGGACGGACTGTGTACTGATATATGAAATTGTAGCCATGCATCCCGCTAGGACAGACTGTGTACTGATATATGATAGTGTAGTTATGCATGCCTCTAGGACAGACTGTGTACTGATATATGATAGTGTAGTTATGCATGCCTCTAGGACAGACTGTGTACTGATATATGATAGTGTAGTTATGCATGCCTCTAGGACAGACTGTGTACTGATATATGATAGTGTAGTTATGCATGCCTCTAGGACAGACTGTGTACTGATATATGATATTGCATCCATACATGCCTCTAGGACAGAATGTGTTCTGATATATGATAGTGTAGTTATGCATGCCTCTAGGACAGACTGTGTACTGATATATGATATTGTATCCATGCATGCCTCTAGGACAGACTGTGTACTGATATATGATAGTGTAGTTATGCATGCCTCTATGACAGACTGTGTACTGATATATTATATTGTATCCATACATGCATCTAGGACAGACTGTGTACTGATATATGATAGTGTAGTTATGCATGCCTCTAGGACAGACTGTGTACTGATATATGATATTGTATCCATGCATGCCTCTAGGACACACTGTGTACTGATATATCATAGTGTAGTTATACATGTCTCTAGGACAGATTGTGTACTGATATATGATATTGTATCCATGCATGCCCCTAGGACAGAATGTGTACTGATATATTATATTTTATCCATGCATGCCTCTAGGACAGACTATGTACTGATATATGATATTGTATCCATACATGACTCTAGGACAGACTGTGTACTGATATATGATATTGTATCCATGCATGCCTCTAGGTCAGACTGTGTACTGATATGTGATAGTGTAGTTAAGCATGCCTCTAGGACAGACTCTGTACTGATATATGATAGTGTAGTCATGCATGCCTCTAGGACAGACTGTGTACTGATATATGATATTGTATCCATGCATGCCGCTAGGACAGACTGTGTACTGATATATGATAGTGTAGTCATGCATGCCTCTAGGACAGACTGTGTACTGATATATGATAGTGTAGTTATGCATGCCTCTAGGACAGACTCTGTACTGATATATGATAGTGTAGTAATGCATGCCTCTAGGACAGACTGTGTACTGATATATGATAGTGTAGTTATGCATGCCTCTAGGACAGACTGTGTACTGATATATGATAGTGTAGACATGCATGCCTCTAGGACAGACTGTGTACTGATATATGATATTGTATCCATGCATGCCTCTAGGACAGACTGTGTACTGATATATGATAGTGTAGTTATGCATGCCTCTAGGACAGACTGTGTACTGATATATGATATTGTATCCATGCATGCCTCTAGGACAGACTGTGTACTGATATATGATAGTGTATCCATGCATGCCTCTAGGACAGACTGTGTACTGATATATGATAGTGTATCCATGCATGCCTCTGGGACAGACTGTGTACTGATATATGATAGTGTAGACATGCAGCCCGTAGGACCGAAGCTCTATGTTTGCTTTTACTTGTTTGCCTGCATAAGAAAATCAGTTAAATTTAATTTCATTTCTATACCTGCTACTACGCTCCTGGAATTCCCTGATTGGCTACAACTAGCTTCAGTCATTTCCAGAGTTTGATTTCCCCTTGGAATGGAAATGACCGTAAGTGTGTAGTATGCTATACCAGGTAATGGGTACCACAGTGAAGGATCAGCATGGAGTAAGTGTGTAGTATGCTATACCAGGTAATGGGTCCCACAGTAAAGGATCAGCATGGAGTAAGTGTGTAGTATGCTATACCAGGTAATGGGTCCCACAGTAAAGGATCAGCATGGAGTTCATTTCAGCTATAGTTTGGATTGCATTTTTAGTTTTCTTTTATAAATCATCTTAGTTGCTTGCATGGCTGTTGTCTTATTCTTTTATTATGTAGCTTCTTATGTTCATCTTATGTCTAATTATACTGTTAGACTAAATAAGCATGTTCTGTTTAGCATAGAATGTCTAATTGAATTCAAATTTTTATTTCCCATAGCTGTTTTACTCTTGTTATTCATATACACATGTTGTTATATAGTCGGTTATAAAAGCTCATCAGAGCTTATGTTATTTGTGATATGCCTTGCCGACTCAAAATAAAATTGATCTTATCTTATATTATATTACCATCATTTCCTTGAGATTCTCGTGTTTCTTTGGCAACATGTACTCATCAAGGTCAATTATGGAGAAATATGCGTAGCCATGGAGACGTTGAAAACAGTCATATATGACCACTTGTTCATCCTCCCACGCTAGTGGTGTCTTCTTGCCCACGTAGCCTGTAGTAGTAGTCAGTATTTTAACAAATAAACAAACATAGCAAGCGACGTTTGTTGACATATCACATTTTAAATTATATATAAAGTTCTAAAATAATGTGCGACACGTGTATCAAAAATAAAGATTTCGTAAATCACGGGTGAGATGAACATAGGCTATACACACGGCATATCACGGGATATACGATGGCATGCAATACACACGGTATATCACAGGATATATGATGACATGCTATTCACACGTAATGACACGGGATGTATGATGGCATGCTATACACACGGTAGAGCATGGGATATATGATGACATGCTATACACACGGATATATGATGGCATGCTATACACACGGTATGACACGGGATATATGATGGCATACTATACACACGGCATATCACGGGATATATCATGGCATGCTATACACACGGCATATCACGGGATATATGATGGCATGCTATACACACGGTATGACACGGGATATATGATGACATGCTATACACACGGTATGACACGGGATATATGATGACATGCTATGCACACGGGATATATCATGGCATGCTATACACACGGTATGACATGGGATATATGATGGCATGCTATACACACGGATATATGATGACATGCTATACACACGGCATATCACGGGATATATGATGGCATGCTATACACACGGATATATGATGACATGCTATACACACGGCATATCACGGGATATATGATGGCATACTATACACACGATATGACACGGGATATATGATGACATGCTATACACACGGTATGACACGGGATATATGATGACATGCTATACACACGGGATATATGATTACATGCTATACACACGGGATATATGATGAAATGTTATACACACGGTATGACACGGGATATATGATGGCATGCTATACACACGGTATGACACGGGATATATGATGACATGCTATACACACGGTATGACACGGTATATATGATGACATGCTATACACACGGAATGACACGTGATATATGATGACATGTTATACACACGGATATATGATGACATGCTATACACACGGTTATATGATGACATGCTATACACATGGGATATATCATGGCATGCTATACACACGTTATGACACGGGATATATGATGGCATGCTATACACACGGATATATGATGACATGCTATACACACGGCATATCACGGGATATATGATGGCATGCTATACACACGGCATATCACGGGATATATGATGGCATGCTATACACACGGTATGACACGGGATATATGATGACATGCTATACACACGGCATATCACGGGATATATGATGGCATGCTATGCACACGGATATATGATAACATGCTATACATACGGCATATCACGGGATATATGATGGAATGCTATACACACGGTATGACACGGGATATATGATGACATGCTATACACACGGTATGATACGGGATATATGATGACATGCTATACACATGGGATATATGATGACATGCTATACACACGGGATATATGATGACATGTTATACACACGGTATGACACGGGATATATGATGGCATGCTATACACACGGTATGACACGGGATATATGATGACATGCTATACACAGGGGATATATGATGACATGCTATACACACGTAATATATGATGGCATGCTATACACACGGTATGACACGGGATATATCATGGCATGCTATACACACGGGATATATGATGACATGCTATACACACGGGATATACGATGACATGCTATGCACACGGGATATATCATGGCTTGCTATACACACGGGATATATGATGACATGTTATGCACACGGATATATGATGGCATGCTATACACACGGATATATGATGACATGCTATACACACGGGCTATATCATGGCATGCTATACACACGGTATGACACGGGATATATCATGGCATGCTATACACACAGATATATGATGACATGCTATACACACGGCATATCACGGGATATATGATGGCATGCTATACACACGGATATATGATGACATGCTATACACACGGCATATCACGGGATATATGATGGCATGCTATACACACGGTATGATACGGGATATATGATGACATGCTATACACATGGGATATATGATGACATGCTATACACACGGTATGACACGGGATATATGATGACATGCTATACACACGGCATATCACGGGATATATGATGGCATGCTATACACACGGATATATGATGACATGCTATACACACGGCATATCACGGGATATATGATGGCATGCTATACACACGGTATGACACGGGATATATGATGACATGCTATACACACGGCATATCACGGGATATATGATGGCATGCTATGCACACGGATATATGATAACATGCTATACACACGGCATATCACGGGATATATGATGGCATGCTATACACACTGATATATGATGGAATGCTATAAACACGGTATGACACGGGATATATGATGACATGCTATACACACGGTATGATACGGGATATATGATGACATGCTATACACATGGGATATATGATGACATGCTATACACACGGGATATATGATGACATGTTATACACACGGTATAACACGGGATATATGATGGCATGCTATACACACGGTATGACACGGGATATATGATGACATGCTATACACACGGGATATATCATGGCATGCTATACACACGCTATGACACGGGATATATGATGACATGCTATACACAGGGGATATATGATGACATGCTATACACACGTAATAAATGATGGCATGCTATACATACTGTATGACACGGGATATATCATGGCATGCTATACACACGGGATATATGATGACATGCTATACACACGGGATATACGATGACATGCTATACACACGGGATATATCATGGCATGCTATACACACGGGATATATGATGACATTTTATACAAACGGATATATGATGGCATGCTATACACACGGATATATGATGACATGCTATACACACGGGACATATCATGGCATGCTATACACACGGTATGACACGGGATATATCATGGCATGCTAAACACACGGATATATGATGACACTCTATGCACACGGGATATATGATGACATGCTATACACACGGGATATATCATGGCATGCTATACACACGGGATATATGATGACATGCTATACACACGGATATATGATGGCAAGCTATACACACGGATATATGGTGACATGCTATACACACGGGATATATCATGGCAGGCTATACACACGGTATGACACGGGATATATCATGGCATGCTATACACACGGATATATGATGACATGCTATACACACGGCATATCACGGGATATATCATGGCATGCTATACACACGGATATATGATGACATGCTCTACACACGGCATATCACGGGATATATGATGGCATGCTATACACACGGTATGACACGGGATATATGATGACATGCTATACACACGGCATATCACGGGATATATGATGGCATGCTATACACACGGTATGACACGGGATATATGATGACATGCTATACACACGGTATGATACGGGATATATGATGACATGCTATGCACACGGGATATATGATGACATGCTATACACACGGGATATATGATGACATGTTATACACACGGTATGACACGGGATATATGATGACATGCTATACACACGGTATGACACGGGATATATGATGACATGCTATACACACGGGATATATCATGGCATGCTATACACACGGTATGACACGGGATATAAGATGACATGCTATGCACACGGGATATATGATGACATGCTATACACACGTAATATATGATGGCATGCTATACACACGGTATGACACGGGATATATCATGGCATGCTATACACACGGTATGACACGGGATATATGATGACATGCTATACACAGGGATATATGATAATCTATACACACGGATATGAATGTATACACAGGATATATGATGCATGCTATACACACGGTATGACACGGATATATGATGCATGCTATACACACGGATATATGATGACATCTATACACACGGAATCACGGATATATATGCATGTATACACACGGATATATGATGACATGCTATACACACGCACGGGATATATGATGACATGCTATACACACGGGATATATCATGGCATGCTATACACACGGTATGACACGGGATATATGATGGCATGCTATACACACGGATATATGATGACATGCTATACACACGGATATATGATGACATGCTATACACACGGATAACACGGGATATATGATGGCATGCTATACACACGGTATGACAGGGATATATGATGACATGCTATACACACGGCATATCACGGGATATATGATGGCATGCTATACACACGGATATATGATGACATGCTATACACACGGCATATCCGGGATATATGATGCATGCTATAACACGGTGACACGGGATATATGATGACATGCTATACACACGGTATGACACGGGATATATGATGCATGCTATACACGGGATATATGATGACATGCTATACACACGGAATATATGATGACATGTATACACACGGTATGACACGGGATATATGATGGCATGCTATACACACGGTATGACACGGGATATATGATGACATGCTATACACACGGGATATATGATGACATGCTATACACACGGATATATGATGACATGCTATACACACGGAATGACACGGGATATATAATGACATGCTATACACACGGATATATGATGACATGCTATACACACGGTGATATATGATGACATGCTAACACATTGACACGGGATATATGATGGCATGCTATACACACGCTATGACAAGGGATATATGATGGCATGCTATACACACGGTATGACACGGGATATATGATGACATGCTATACACACGGTATGACACGGGATATATATGGCATGCTATACACACAGATATATGATGACATGCTATACACACGGCATATCACGGGATATATGATGGCATGCTATACACACGGTATGATACGGGATATATGATGACATGCTATACACACGGGATATATGATGGCATGCTATACACACGGTATGACACGGGATATATGATGACATGCTATACACACGGCATATCACGGGATATATGATGGCATGCTATACACACGGATATATGATGACATGCTATACACACGGCATATCACGGGATATATGATGGCATGCTATACACACGGTATGACACGGGATATATGATGACATGCTATACACACGGCATATCACGGGATATATGATGGCATGCTATGCACACGGATATATGATAACATGCTATACACACGGCATATCACGGGATATATGATGGCATGCTATACACACGTGGGTATGACACGGGATATATGATGACATGCTATACACATGGGATATATGATGACATGCTATACACACGGGATATATGATGACATGTTATACACACGGTATGACACGGGATATATGATGGCATGCTATACACACGGTATGACACGGGATATATGATGACATGCTATACACACGGGATATATGATGGCATGCTATACACACGGTATGACACGGGATATATGATGACATGCTATACACAGGGGATATATGATGACATGCTATACACACGTAATATATGATGGCATGCTATACATACTGTATGACACGGGATATATCATGGCATGCTATACACACGGGATATATGATGACATGCTATACACACGGGATATACGATGACATGCTATACACACGGGATATATCATGGCATGCTATACACACGGGATATATGATGACATTTTATACACACGGATATATGATGGCATGCTATACACACGGATATATGATGACATGCTATACACACGGGACATATCATGGCATGCTATACACACGGTATGACACGGGATATATCATGGCATGCTATACACACGGATATATGATGACATGCTATACACACGGGATATATGATGACATGCTATACACACGGGATATATCATGGCATGCTATACACACGGGATATATGATGACATGCTATACACACGGATATATGATGGCATGCTATACACACGGATATATGGTGACATGCTATACACACGGGATATATCATGACAGGCTATACACACGGTATGACACGGGATATATCATGGCATGCTATACACACGGATATATGATGACATGCTATACACACGGCATATCACGGGATATATGATGGCATGCTATACACACGGATATATGATGACATGCTATACACACGGCATATCACGGGATATATGATGGCATGCTATACACACGGTATGACACGGGATATATGATGACATGCTATACACACGGCATATCACGGGATATATGATGGCATGCTATACACACGGTATGACACGGGATATATGATGACATGCTATACACACGGTATGATACGGGATATATGATGACATGCTATACACACGGGATATATGATGACATGCTATACACACGGGATATATGATGACATGTTATACACACGGTATGACACGGGATATATGATGACATGCTATACACACGGTATGACACGGGATATATGATGACATGCTATACACACGTGATATATGATGACATGCTATACACACGGTATGACACGGGATATAAGATGACATGCTATACACACGGGATATATGATGACATGCTATACACACGGATATATGATGGCATGCTATACACACGATATGACACGGGATATATGATGACATGCTATACACACGGAATGACTCGGGATATATGATGACATGCTATACACACGGATATATGATGACATGCTATACACACGGATATATGATGACATGCTATACACACGGATATATGATGACATGCTATACACACGGATATATGATGGCATGCTATACACACGGTATGACACGGGATATATGATGACATGCTATACACACGGGATGACACGGGATATATGATGGCATGCTATACACACGGATATATGATGGCATGCTATACACACAGTATACACACGGGATATATGATGGCATGCTATACACACACGGTATGACACGGGATATATGATGACATGCTATACACACGGAATGACACGGGATATATAATGACATGCTATACACACGGTATGACACGGGATATATGATGGCATGCTATACACGCGGTATGACACGGGATATATAATGACATTCTATACACACGGTATGACACGGATATATGATGACATGCTATACACACGGTATGACACGGGATATATGATGACATGCTATACATACGGATATATGATGACATGCTATACACACAGTATGACACGGGATATATGATGACATGCTATACACACGGTATGACACGGGATATATGATGACATGCTATACACACGTATGACACGGGATATATGATGACATGCTATACACACGGGATATATCATGGCATGCTATGCACACGGTATGACACAGGATATATGATGGCATGCTATACACACGGATATATGATGACATGCTATACACTCGAGAAAACACGTGATATATGATGGCATGCTATACACACGGTATGACACGGGATATATGATGACATGCTATACACATGGCATATCACGGGATATATGACGGCATGCTATGCACACGGATATATGATGACATGCTATACACAAGGCATATCACGGGATATATGATGGCATGCTATACACACTGTATGACACGGGATATATGATGACATTCTATACACACGGGATATATCATGGCATGATATAAACACTGTATGACACGGGATATATGATGGCATGCTATACACACGGATATATGATGACATGCTATACACACGGCATATCACGGGATATATGATGGCATGCTATACACACGGATATATGATGACATGCTATACACACGGCATATCACGGGATATATGATGGCATGCTATACGCACGGTATGACACCGGATATATGATGACATGCTATACACACGGTATGACACGGTATATATGATGACATGCTATACACACGGTATGACACGGTATATATGATGACATGCTATACACACGGTATGACACGGTATATATGATGACATGCTATACACACCGTATGACACGGGATATATGATAACATGCTATACACACACGGGATATATAATGACATGCTATACACACGGATATATGATGACATGCTATACACACGGATATATGATGACATGCTATACACACGGGATATATCATGGCATGCTATACACACGGTATGACACGGTATATATGATAGCATGCTATACACACGGATATATGATGACATGCTATACACACGGCATATCACTGGATATATGATGGCATGCTATACACACGGATATATGATGACATGCTATACACACGGCATATCACGGGATATATGATGGCATGCTATACACACGGTATGACTCGGGATATATGATGACATGTTATACACACGGTATGACACGGGATATATGATGGCATGCTATACACACGGTATGACACGGGATATATGATGACATGCTATACACACGGTATGACACGGTATATATGATGTCATGCTATACATACGGAATGACACGGGATATATGATGACATGCTATACACACACGGAAAATATATAATGACATGCTATACACACGCATATATGATGACATGCTATACACACGGATATATGATGACATGCTATACACACGGTATGACACGGAATATATGATAGCATGCTATACACACGGATATATGATAACATGCTATACACACGGTATGACACGGGATATATGATGGCATGCTATACACACGGTATAACACGGGATATATGATGACATGCTATACACACGGTATAACACGGGATATATGATGACATGCTGTATACACGGTATGACACGGGATATATGATGACATGCTATACACACGGATATATGATGACATGCTATACACACGGTATATCACTGGATATATGATGGCATGCTATACACACGGATATATGATGACATGCTATACACACGGAATATCACGGGATATATGATGGCATGCTATACACACGGTATGACACGAGATATATGATGACATTCTATACACACGGCATATCACGGGATATATGATGGCATGCTATACACACGGTATGACACGGGATATATGATGACATGTTATACACACGCTATGACACGGGATATATGATGGCATGCTATACACACGGTATGACACGGGATATATGATGACATGCTATACACACGGTATGACATGGTATATATGATGACATGCTATACACACACGGGATATATAATGACATGCTATACATACGCATATATGATGACATGCTATACACACGGATATATGATTACATGCTATACACACGGGATATATCATGGCATGCTATACACACGGTATGACACGGAATATATGATAGCATGCTATACACACGGATATATGATAACATGCTATACACACGGCATATCACGGGATATATGATGGCATGCTATACACACGGATATATGATGACATGCTATACACACGGCATATCACGGGATATATGATGGCATGCTATACACACGGATATATGATGACATGCTATACACACGGCATATCACGGGATATATGATGGCATGCTATACACACAGTATGACACGGGATATATGATGATGTGCTATACACACGGTATGACACGGGATATATGATGACATGCTATACACACGGGATACATGATGACATGCTATACACACGGGATATATGATGACATGTTATACACACGGTATGACACGGGATATATGATGACATGCTATACACGGATATATGATGGCATGCTATACACACGAATATATGATGGCATGCTATACACACAATATACATACGGGATATATGATGGCATGCTATACACACAGTATGACACGGGATATATGATGACATGCTATACACAGGGAATGACACCTGATATATGATGACATGCTATACACACGGTATGACACGGGATATATGATGGCATGCTATACACGCGGTATGACACGGGATACATAATGGCATTCTATGCACACGGTATGACACGGATATATGATGACATGCTATACACACGGTATAACACGGGATATATGATGACATGCTATACACACGGTATGACACGGGATATATGATGACATGCTATACACACGCATATATGATGACATGCTATACACACGGCATATCACGGGATATATGATGGCATGCTATACACACGGATATATGATGACATGCTATTCACACGGCATATCACGGGATTTATGATGGCATGCTATACACACGCATATATGATGACATGCTATACACACGGCATATCACGGGATATATGATGGCATGCTATACACACGCATATATGATGACATGCTATACACACGGCATATCACGGGATATATGATGGCATGCTATACACATGGATATATGATAACATGCTATCCACACGGCATATCACGGGATATATGATGGCATGCTATACACACGGATATATGATGACATGCTATACACACGGCATATCACGGGATATATGATGGCATGCTATACACACGGATATATGATGACATGCTATACACACGGCATATCACGGGATGTATGATGGCATGCTATACACACAGATATATGATGACATGCTATACACACGGCATATCACGGGATATATGATGGCATGCTATACACACAGTATGACACGGGATATATGATGATGTGCTATACACACGGTATGACACGGGATATATGATGACATGCTATACACACGGGATATATGATGACATGCTATACACACGGGATATATGATGACATGTTATACACACGGTATGACACGGGATATATGATGACATGCTATACACACGGATATATGATGGCATGCTATACACACGGATATATGATGGCATGCTATACACACAATATACATACGGGATATATGATGGCATGCTATACACACAGTATGACACGGGATATATGATGACATGCTATACACAGGGAATGACACCTGATATATGATGACATGCTATACACACGGTATGACACGGGATATATGATGGCATGCTATACACGCGGTATGACACGGGATACATAATGGCATTCTATGCACACGGTATGACACGGATATATGATGACATGCTATACACACGGTATAACACGGGATATATGATGACATGCTATACACACGGTATGACACGGGATATATGATGACATGCTATACACACGGATATATGATGACATGCTATACACACGGAATGACACGGGATATATGATGACATGCTATTCACACGGATATATGATGACATGCTATACACACGGTATGACACGGGATTTATGATGGCATGCTATACAAACGGTATGACAAGGGATATATGATGGCATGCTATACATACGGTATGACACGGGATATATGCTGACATGCTATACACACGGTATGACAGGTGATATATGATGGCATGCTATACACACGGTATGACACGGGATATATGATGACATGCTATACACACGGTATGACACGGTATATATGATGACATGCTATACACACACGGGATATATAATGACATGCTATACACACGCATATATGATGACATGCTATACAAACGGCATATCACGGGATATATGATGGCATGCTATACACACGGATATATGATGACATGCTATACACACGGCATATCACGGGATATATGATGGCATGCTATACACACGCATATATGATGACATGCTATACACACGGCATATCACGGGATATATGATGGCATGCTATACACACGCATATATGATGACATGCTATACACACGGCATATCACGGGATATATGATGGCATGCTATACACACGGATATATGATGACATGCTATACACACGGCATATCACGGGATATATGATGGCATGCTATACACACGGATATATGATGACATGCTATACACACGGCATATCACGGGATATATGATGGCATGCTATACACACGGATATATGATGACATGCTATACACACGGCATATCACGGGATATATGATGGCATGCTATACACACAGTATGACACGGGATATATGATGATGTGCTATACACACGGTATGACACGGGATATATGATGACATGCTATACACACGGGATATATGATGACATGCTATACACACGGGATATATGATGACATGTTATACACACGGTATGACACGGGATATATGATGACATGCTATACACACGAATATATGATGGCATGCTATACACACGGATATATGATGGCATGCTATACACACAATATACACACGGGATATATGATGGCATGCTATACTCACAGTATGACACGGGATATATGAAGACATGCTATACACACGGAATGACACCTGATATATGATGACATGCTATACACACGGTATGACACGGGATATATGATGGCATGCTATACACGCGGTATGACACGGGATACATAATGGCATTCTATGCACACGGTATGACACGGATATATGATGACATGCTATACACACGGTATAACACGGGATATATGATGACATGCTATACACACGGTATGACACGGGATATATGATGACATGCTATACACATGGATATATGATGACATGCTATACACACGGAATGACACGGGATATATGATGACATGCTATGCACACGGATATATGATGACATGCTATACACACGGTATGACACGCGATATATGATGACATGCTATACACACGGTATGACACGGGATTTATGATGGCATGCTATACAAACGGTATGACAAGGTATATATGATGGCATGCTATACACACGGTATGACACGGGATATATGCTGACATGCTATACACACGGTATGACACGGGATATATGACATGCTATACACACGGTATGACAGGTGAAATATGATGGCATGCTTTACACACGGTATGACACGGGATATATGATGACATGCTATACACAGGGGATATATGATGACATGCTATACACACGGTATGACACGGGATATATGATGACATGTTATACACACGGTATGACACGGGATATATGATGACATGTTACACACACGGTATGACACGGGATATATGATGACATGCTATACACACGGAATGACACCTGATATATGATGACATGCTATACACACGGTATGACACGGAATATATGATGGCATGCTATACACACGGATATAGGATGACATGCTATACACACGGCATATCACGGGATATATGATGGCATGCTATACACACGTATGTATGATGACATGCTATACACACGGCATATCACGGAATATATGATGGCATGCTATACACACGGATATAGGATGACATGCTATACACACGGCATATCACGGGATATATGATGGCATGCTATACACACGTATATATGATGACATGCTATACACACGGCATATCACGGGATATATGATGGCATGCTATACACACGGTATGACACGGGATATATGATGACATGCTATACACATGGCATATCACGGGATATATGATGGCATGCTATACACACGGATATATGATGACATGCTATACAAACGGCATATCACGAGATATATGATGGCATGCTATACACACGGTATGACACAGGATATATGATGATGTGCTATACACACGGGATATATGATGACATGGTATACACACGGGATATATGATGACATGTTATACACACGGTATGACACGGGATATATGATGGCATGCTATACACTCGGTATGACACGGGATATATGATGACATGCTATACACAAGGTATGACACGGGATATATGATGACATGCTATACACACGGAATGACACGGGGTATATGATGACATACTATAGACACGGGATATATAATGACATGCTATACACACGGATATATGATGACATGCTATACACACGGATATATGATGGCATGCTATACACACGATATGACACGGGATATATGATGACATGCTATACACACGGAATGACACGGGATATATGATGACATGCTATACACACGGATATATGATGACATGCTATACACACGGATATATGATGACATGCTATACACACGGATATATGATGACATGCTATACACACGGATATATGATGGCATGCTATACACACGGTATGACACGGGATATATGATGACATGCTATACACACGGGATGACACGGGATATATGATGGCATGCTATACACACGGATATATGATGGCATGCTATACACACAGTATACACACGGGATATATGATGGCATGCTATACACACACGGTATGACACGGGATATATGATGACATGCTATACACACGGAATGACACGGGATATATAATGACATGCTATACACACGGTATGACACGGGATATATGATGTCATGCTATACACGCGGTATGACAGGGGATATATAATGACATTCTATACACACGGTATGACACGGATATATGATGACATGCTATACACACGGTATGACACGGGATATATGATGACATGCTATATACACGGTATGACACGGGATATATGATGACATGCTATACACACGGTATGACACGGGATATATGATGACATGCTATACACACGGATATATGATGACATGCTATACACACGGAATGACACGGGATATGTGATGACATGCTATACACACGGATATATGATGACATGCTATACACACAGTATGACACGGGATATTTGATGACATGCTATACACACGGTATGACACGGGATATATGATGACATGCTATACACACGTATGACACGGGATATATGATGACATGGTATACACACGGGATATATGATGACATGCTATACACACGGCATATCACGGGATATATGATGGCATGCTATACACACGGATATATGATGACATGCTATACACACGGCATATCACGGGATATATGATGGCATGCTATACACACAGTATGACACGGGATATATGATGATGTGCTATACACACGGTATGACACGGGATATATGATGACATGCTATACACACGGGATATATGATGACATGCTATACACACGGGATATATGATGACATGTTATACACACGGTATGACACGGGATATATGATGACATGCTATAAACACGAATATATGATGGCATGCTATACACACGGATATATGATGGCATGCTATACACACAATATACACACGGGATATATGATGGCATGCTATACACACAGTATGACACGGGATATATGATGACATGCTATACACACGGAATGATACCTTATATATGATGACATGCTATACACACGGTATGACACGGGATATATGATGGCATGCTATACACGCGGTATGACACGGGATACATAATGGCATTCTATGCACACGGTATGACACGGATATATGATGACATGCTGTACACACGGTATAACACGGGATATATGATGACATGCTATACACACGGTATGACACGGGATATATGATGACATGCTATACACATGGATATATGATGACATGCTATACACACGGAATGACACGGGATATATGATGACATGCTATGCACACGGATATATGATGACATGCTATACACACGATATGACACGCGATATATGATGACATGCTATACACACGGTATGTCACGGGATTTATGATGGCATGCTATACAAACGGTATGACAAGGGATATATGATGTCATGCTATACACACGGTATGACACGGGATATATGCTGACATGCTATACACACGGTATGATACGGGATATATGACATGCTATACACACGATATGAAAGGTGAAATATGATGGCATGCTTTACACACGGTATGACACGGGATATATGATGACATGCTATACACAGGGGATATATGATGACATGCTATACACACGGTATGACACGGGATATATGATGACATGTTATACACACGGTATGACACGGGATATATGATGACATGCTATACACACGGAATGACACCTGATATATGATGACATGCTATACACACGGTATGACACGGAATATATGATGGCATGCTATACACACGGATATAGGATGACATGCTATACACACGGCATATCACGGGATATATGATGGCATGCTATACACACGTATATAGGATGACATGCTATACACACGGCATATCACGGGATATATTATGGCATGCTATACACACGTATATATGATGACATGCTATACACACGGCATATCACGGAATATATGATGGCATGCTATACACACGGATATAGGATGACATGCTATACACACGGCATATCACGGGATATATGATGGCATGCTATACACACGTATATATGATGACATGCTATACACACGGCATATCACGGGATATATGATGGCATGCTATACACACGGTATGACACGGGATATATGATGACATGCTATACACATGGCATATCACGTGATATATGATGGCATGCTATACACACGGATATATGATGACATGCTATACAAACGGCATATCACGAGATATATGATGACATGCTATACACACGGTATGACACAGGATATATGATGATGTGCTATACACACGGGATATATGATGACATGGTATACACACGTGATATATGATGACATGTTATACACACGGTATGACACGGGATATATGATGGCATGCTATACACTCGGTATGACACGGGATATATGATGACATGCTATACACAAGGTATGACACGGGATATATGATGACATTCTATACACACGGAATGACACGGGGTATATGATGACATGCTATAGACACGGGATATATAATGACATGCTATACACACGGATATATGATGACATGCTATACACACGGATATATGATGGCATGCTATACACACGATATGACACGGGATATATGATGACATGCTATACACACGGAATGACACGGGATATATGATGACATGCTATACACACGGATATATGATGACATGCTATACACACGGATATATGATGACATGCTATACACACGGATATATGATGACATGCTATACACACGGATATATGATGGCATGCTATACACACGGTATGACACGGGATATATGATGACATGCTATACACACGGGATGACACGGGATATATGATGGCATGCTATACACACGGATATATGATGGCATGCTATACACACAGTATACACACGGGATATATGATGGCATGCTATACACACACGGTATGACACGGGATATATGATGACATGCTATACACACGGAATGACACGGGATATATAATGACATGCTATACACACGGTATGACACGGGATATATGATGGCATGCTATACACGCGGTATGACACGGGATATATAATGACATTCTATGCACACGGTATGACACGGGATATATGATGACATGCTATACACACGGTATGACACGGGATATATGATGACATGCTATACACACGGTATGACACGGTATATATGATGACATGCTATACACACGGTATGACACGGGATATATGATGACATGCTATACACACGGATATATGATGACATGCTATACACACGGAATGACACGGGATATATGATGACATGCTATACACACGGGATATATTATGGTATGCTATGCACACGGTATGACACAGGATATATGATGGCATGCTATACACACGGATATATGATGACATGCTATACGCACGAGAAAACACGTGATATATGATGGCATGCTATACACACGGTATGACACGGGATATATGATGACATGCTATACACACGGCATATCACGGGATATATGATGGCATGCTATACCCACGGATATATGATGACATGCTATACACAAGGCATATCACAGGATATATGATGGCATGCTATACACACGGTATGACACGGGATATATGATGACATGCTATACACACGGGATATATCATGGCATGCTATAAACACGGTATGACACGGGATATATGATGGCATGCTATACACACGGATATATGATGACATGCTATACACACGGCATATCACGGGATATATGATGGCATGCTATACACACGGATATATGATGACACGCTATACACACACGGGATATATAATGACATGCTATACACACGGATATATGATGACATGCTATACACACGGATATATGATGACATGCTATACACACGGGATATATCATGGCATGCTATACACACGGTATGACACGGAATATATGATAGCATGCTATACATACGGATATATGATGACATGCTATACACACGGCATATCACTGGATATATGATGACATGCTATACACACGGATATATGATGACATGCTATACACACGGCATATCACGGGATATATGATGGCATGCTATACACACGGTATGACACGGGATATATGATGACATGTTATACACACGGTATGACACAGGATATATGATGGCATGCTATACACACGGTATGACACGGGATATATGATGACATGCTATACACACGGTATGACACGGTATATATGATGACATGCTATACATACGGAATGACACGGGATATATGATGACATGCTATACACACACGGGATATATAATGACATGCTATACACACGCATATATGATGACATGCTATACACACGGATATATGATGACATGCTATACACACGGGATATATCATGGCATGCTATGCACACGGTATGACACGGAATATATGATAGCATGCTATACACACGGATATATGATAACATGCTATACACACGGCATATCACGGGATATATGATGGCATGCTATACACACGGATATATGATGACATGCTATACACACGGCATATCACTGGATATATGATGGCATGCTATACACACGGATATATGATGACATGCTATACACACGGCATATCACTGGATATATGATGGCATGCTATACACACGGATATATGATGACATGCTATACACACGGCATATCACGGGATATATGATGGCATGCTATACACACAGTATGACACGAGATATATGATGACATTCTATACACACGGCATATCACGGGATATATGATGGCATGCTATACACACGGTATGACACGGGATATATGATGACATGTTATACACACGGTATGACACGGGATATATGATGGCATGCTATACACACGGTATGACACGGGATATATGATGACATGCTATACACACGGTATGACACGGTATATATGATGACATGCTATACATACGGAATGACACGGGATATATGATGACATGCTATACACACACGGGATATATAATGACATGCTATACACACGCATATATGATGACATGCTATACACACGGATATATGATGACATGCTATACACACGGGATATATCATGGCATGCTATACACACGGTATGACACGGAATATATGATAGCATGCTATACACACGGATATATGATAACATGCTATACACACGGCATATCACGGGATATATGATGGCATGCTATACACACGGATATATGATGACATACTATACACACGGCATATCACGGGATATATGATGGCATGCTATACACACAGATATATGATGACATGCTATACACATGGCATATCACGGGATATATGATGGCATGCTATACACACAGTATGACACGGGATATATGATGATGTGCTATACACACGGTATGACACGGGATATATGATGACATGCTATACACACGGGATATATGATGACATGCTATACACACGGGATATATGATGACATGTTATACACACGGTATGACACGGGATATATGATGACATGCTATACACACGGATATATGATGGCATGCTATACACACGGATATATGATGGCATGCTATACACACAGTATGACACGGGATATATGATGACATGCTATACACACGGAATGACACCTGATATATGATGACATGCTATACACACGGTATGACACGGGATATATGATGGCATGCTATACACGCGGTATGACACGGGATACATAATGGCATTCTATGAACACGGTATGACACGGATATATGATGACATGCTATACACACGGTATAACACGGGATATATGATGACATGCTATACACACGGTATGACACGGGATATATGATGACATGCTATACACACAGATATATGATGACATGCTATACACACGGTATGACACGCGATATATGATGACATGCTATACACACGGTATGACACGGGATTTATGATGGCATGCTATACAAACGGTATGACAAGGGATATATGATGACATGCTATACACACGGTATGACACGGGATATATGCTGACATGCTATACACACGGTATGACACGGGATATATGACATGCTATACACACGGTATGACAGGTGATATATGATGGCATGCTATACACACGGTATGACACGGGATATATGATGACATGCTATACACACGGTATGACACGGGATATATGACATGTTATACACACGGTATGACAGGTGATATATGATGGCATGCTATACACACGGTATGACACGGGATATATGATGACATGCTATACACACGGATATATGATGACATGCTATACACACGGGATATATGATGACATGCTATACACACGGTATGACACGGGATATATGATGACATGCTATACACACGGTTATATGATGACATGCTATACACACGGTATGACACGGGATATATGATGACATGCTATACACACGGATATATGATGACATGCTATACACACGGTATGACACGGGATATTTGATGGCATGCTATACACACGGATATATGATGACATGCTATACACACGGGATATATGATGACATGCTATACACACGGATATATGATGACATGCTATACACACGGATATATGATGACATGCTATACACACGGATAAATGATGGCATGCTATACACACGGATATGACACGGGATATTTGATGGCATGCTATATACACGGTATGACACGGGTATATGATGACATGCTATTCACACGGTATGACATGGGATATATGATGGCATGCTATACACACGGCATATCACGGGATATATGATGGTATGCTATACACACGGAATGACACGGGATATATGATGACATGCTATGCACACGGTGTGACACGGGATATATGATGACATGCTATACACACGGTATTACACGGGCTATATGATGGCATGCTATACACGCGGTATGACACGGGATATATGATGACATGCTATACACGCGTTATGACACGGGATATATGATGACATGCTATACAAACGGTATGACACGGATATATGATGACATGCTATATACACGGTATGACACGGGATATATGATGACATGCTATACACACAATATGACACGGGATATATGATGGCATGCTATACACACGGTATGACACGGGATATATGATGGCATGCTATACACACGGAATGACACGGGATATATGATGGCATGCTATGCACACGGAATGACACGGGATATATGATGGTATGCTATGCACACGGAATGACACGGGATATATGATGACATGCTATGCACACGGAATGACACGGGATATATGATGACATGCTATACACACGGTATGACACGGGATATATGATGGTATGCTATACAAACGGAATGACATGGGATATATGATGACATGCTATACACACGGTGTGACACCGGTGGTATGTCATATACATGGTATAATATTTACTGTTTATGTCATATTGCGATACTCCAGCTGTTAGAAGTTGGAGAAGGACCCCTGGTGATGTATTGCATGCATTGAGTAGAACCACCAAACTTTCGCTAGATAGCTCGATAGCTCCCACACATGAAATAATTCGAACCTACAACGACGAGGCGCCACCGATTTAATGATCAAACATACAAATTACAAAGTGTTCTCAAGTGTGTATTATCGGCTGCAACTATAATTTGACATTAGATAGATTTCTTTATTTATAGAGGGTGACCTAATTAGTTTTGAACTAATCCTCCTTAGGGCCCTCGAACATTATGTTTAGGAAACTGGTAAGCCAGTGAGCGCAGGTTCGACCCCCCGTCTGACCCTAATAAAATGAACAATGTTTCAGATGGAACTTTAAACCGAAGTCTCGTGTCGATACTGTACACCGTGCACGTAAAAGAAACAGAAGAGACTCTGGAATGGGTCTCTGTCTGTATCATTGCACTATCAATGACTAATCTCGCTCGTCGCTCATATGGGTAACCGGTAGCGACGATAAATAAACGTAAAACACACATGTTATGGAAAATAACAACTGAATTTGGATCTGCATGAGTAGGCTGGGAACAGGTTATATTTTGCCTGGTCAGTCAAATAAATATATTTTAACACCGAGACTATTAATTGGCCCGTATTGAGTTTCTGATCATATCAGGCTGTCACTTTGCCAGAACTTAAAACGTGCAAAATCGACAGACTGGCACCCAGGCTGCTGCATGAGGTGTATAACCCGTACTTGAGTAATATGCTAGATTATTCCAATTAGAAAATATATAACAATATATCTACTCACGTCCGGATTTCCATGGGAAATCAAAATGTCTCCATTCCACCAAACCCAACTGATAATAATGCTCAAGTATTGCTTGTGTCCGATTGGTAATGTTATACGTAAACATAAATATTTTATCAACTTGCATTTCCCGATAATATTCTATCCAATTAATCAAATTGTCATCATCAATACGTCCATAAAGAATTTTTAAACAAATAGCAAATGAATTATTTTTCGTTTGTAACTTTGGTATTAAAGGTTTAATATATTCGCTCAGATTATTCGTGCAATTTTTCTTCGCAAATTGTAATGTAACACCTTTAACATTATACAGAGAACTGTTGATTGGACATGAAATTTGACTTCCCAGAAGGCTCAGCGTTTTATGTTGCCATATTCTCTTTGGGTTGAAATATTCCGAAACATGGTTAGACTTAGAAAGGATACAACATTTAATATTCGACTGCCTAATTTTAGCTGCTTGCCAACCCTGTAGCTTTACTTCTCTTTGGTACTGTGTTTGTGTTTCCGTAATGGAACCTATCACGGACAAAATAAATATTTCCAACTTTCCTTTCCTAATAATATTCCAATTATTATTAATTTCAAATGTTGTTTCTGTCATTTGAATCGGTACGCGCGATAATCGGTCATACTTGTCCATCTCTAAGTCCAAACTGCTAATATGTGTGGAATTCTTGAATGTCTGGAGGTCTGTCTTTGTGTTCTTGATATCTGTTTTATTTAGCTGCATGTCTACGTCTTCTGTAGGTATTGCTGTAGTGTTCCCTCGGAGATACTGTAATGCCCCAATCATGCCGGAATACGTTCCATTTGTTGTCACTATTGAGTTGACGTTTGTGTGATGGGGGTAACCGATTTTAACAACATGACCGTTATACACCTGTAAAATGGATATATAAGCAACCTCACATTAGTACATAGGGGTCTCAGTGGCCGAGTGGTACATAGGGGTCTCAGTGGCCGAGTGATATATGGGGGTCTCAGTGGCCGAGTGGTATATGGGGGTCTCAGTGACCGAGTGGTACATGGGGGTCTCAGTGACCGAGTGGTATATGGGGGTCTCAGTGTGGTACATGGGGGTCTCAGTGACCGAGTGGTATATGGGGGTCTCAGTGACCGAGTGGTACATGGGGTCTCAGTGACCGAGTGGTACATGGGGGTCTCAGTGTGGTACATGGGGGTCTCAGTGACCGAGTGGTACATGGGGGTCTCAGTGACCGAGTGGTACATGGGGGTCTCAGTGACCGAGTGATACATGGGGTCTCAGTGACCGAGTGATACATAGGGGTCTCAGTGGCCGAGTGGTATATGGGGGTCTCAGTGACCGAGTGGTACATGGGGGTCTCAGTGGCCGAGTGGTACATGGGGGTCTCAGTGGCCGAGTGGTACATGGGGGTCTCAGTGGCCGAGTGGTACATGAGGGTCTCAGTGGCCGAGTGGTACATGGGGGTCTCAGTGGCTGAGTGGTACATAGGGGTCTCAGTGGCCGAGTGGTACAATATGGTGGTCTATAAATGCCAAAGATATAGAAAATGAACGATTGACTACAGACTTTCCATTTAGTACATTCGAAAGACTGAAATGTTTTTTCTGGGCATTTTGGCACATTTATATTATTTCTGTATTATACAGTTCTTTCACCCATGAAATAACTGTTTTATTACCTAATGCTTTATAACGTTTTTTGTACTCAGAGAGTCCCTATTTTCTAATAAAACATTGAGTTCATCCTCAGTCATGTCTTCAAACCTAGCCTGGGCCATAATTCAAGATAAATTTCTGTTTTTCCCAGTTTGTCGGCTGATGACTAATCAATCATCATTTGTAAACTCTTGGTTTTGGTCTAAAAGCCGGTACGACGGTAAGTATGCAATAAATACGGAAAGGAATTAATGAACGCAAAGGAGGGCTTCACATAATGTATATCGATGACTTCAAGCGCAGTCGGAGCTAATATGTATTCAGGACGTATTTTTTACTTTGACTTCCATAACACCATATTGCGCATCCTACTGCGCACAGTGAAAGCATACTCAGAGTATGATTGGTTCAAAAGTCTAGTATGAAACAGTTGAAACTATTGCCCGGTCAACAGTTCGAACTGTTGCCCAGACCTGAGCGAAGGATAAAAAATGCAATGAAACAGGCAAAAATAACGAATTACAAGTTATATAGAGCATTGGGTAATAACATAGGGTTAGTCCTCGCACTTTACCGTCGGGTCTCGGGACATCATCAAAACAGTGACCATCCTGAGACAGTTCTCCCCTGACAACGTCATCACCATTGGACTGTAGCCACGTTTCAGTGATCACACAGAAGTCTATTCCGTCCTCCAAGATGTGCTGAAGAAGGTCAGCAGATTTTCCTCGCACATACCTTGTGTTTACAATCGAAAGTTTCAATTGTTCAATTTGAATCAAGTTTGTCAGGTGAATGCCAGCATTAGGCTTTGTCCTCGGGCGACCTAGTCCCGGTAATTAAAGGTGGCGATATGCAGTGAGGTTCAAACAAATTGATGGGAAAGGTTTTTCAATGGATATGACTTCAATGATACCTCTATAGTGTGTAATAAAAAGTCCCACGAAATCCAGCTATGGAAAATACCTTAAAAGTGACGAAATCCAAGATGGCCGCCATCCGGATGACGGAAATAAGAAAACGGTCATAATTATGTATCTAATCATGATACAATCAAATGTAATATTTCTATTCGTACTAGTTTCTCATGAGGCATGAGATGGAAACTGTGTTGGCTTCGTAAAACCAACATGACAAAGCCAAAACAAAATGGCCGCCATATATTACTAAAAATTACTCGTTTTTCGATGTATATGCAGTTGAACGATTCTGATTCATGAAACATGGCCACCCTATCGGACAAGTTTACCTGTGCATTGTGCATGGAGACAGTCGACATGGGTAAACCTCAAGAATATTCACAATTGCGAGAAAAAGGCAATCAACGAATCTACGAAAGCTCGAAACATTAATATTCCCGAAATAAAGTACAATCCGAATGAACGACTCCATGTACACAAGGAGTGCAGACGCTTGCATACGCATCCAACTAGTATCAGGGCATCTCAGCAACAGGGTCCTTCAACTGGTTCCCGCCATCTACGATCCCATGCCAGAGCTTTCAATTTTAAACAAAATTGTGTTCTCGAACGTTTGCGACGGTCGCATGAGTCTAGGTTATGCCCTAGCTTCGGATGTCATTTCACAACTACAGTTAGCGTTAGAGAACTGGTGTGCGATGATGAAACCATATCGCACAACCAACCTCTGGATCATGTATATACATCTGGTTAGCATCCTCCGATCTCTGCTCCAATCTTCACGTGGCGGGAACTGGACGCTCTATCTTCCGTCCCTTCACGATATGCTCCCATTCCTAGCTGCGTCAGGTCATAATAACTACACCAAGCCACTCGTTCTATACTTGGAGAAGATGGAAAAGCTCGAGAAGACACATCCAGCTGTTTATAGCAAGTTCCTAGAGGGACTATTCGTCATCCGCCACAGTGACAGTTATTGGTCCGGAATATTCAGCGATCTGTGCATCGAGCAGGTACTGATGGGAAGCATTAAATCAGTTGATGGGCTTACCCGAGGACGATGATTTCAGGAGTCAACCAGTTTGCTATGGCTGTTATCAATGCCAGCATGTGGGGAAGTCCACACGGCCCTACAGAAAGTGACTGTTCTCTCACGGACTGATGGTGATGCGGTGCACAAAGATCTTTCCCAATCAAGATTGAAGCGGGATGCAAAAGACCTCCAGACAGTCCTTGACTATCTACAAGAAAGAAAACCATTCACACAAAACAGTAAGGAACTCCACAGTCTCTCATCTGGGATCGTTGGAGAAGGGTCAGTTAACGTTGACAGCGCTAAGACCATAGGGGATGCTATTCTGACCTATATGGCAGGAAAGTCTGTCTCGCAACACAAATGTGTGAAGAAAGATCAGGTCCGTACTTGGCTTCCTCAGTGTATGTTTCCTCTGAAGGCGAGAAGATTGAGATTAATCCACAGCAGCTATACCAACGCCTAATCGTTGCAGGTATCGGCAATATCGAGCTCACGGAATTGTTCCAGTATGAGTTGTGTTCGTATCCCTCATCGCTGTTCGACTCCAAATTGCTTATGCGGCTTCCAGACAAAGCTGATCTCGAGAATGGCCTTGTTAAGAAGATCCCAGCGTATGTTGTCTCTGACCAACCACTTGACATGCTTGAAGTGATGTATGTTGTAGATGTAGGTGCAATGTTGCAGCGTATACCCTGGTCAAAGTCCACCACATATTTCAATCTCTGCAAACTCTACATCCAGTTCATTCAGAGACATTACCAGCGCGTGCTAGTCGTGTTTGATGGCTATGGAAGTGACCCGTCTACCAAGGATGAGACTTACGAACGGCGGACTGGAAGCGAGATGGGAGTGGATGTCGATTTCACGGACGACATGATTCTCAAAATGAAGAAAAAAACTTTTCTTGCTAACTCCAAGAACAAGCAAATGTTCATCAACAGCCTCTCGTCACAGATGGAGAAAGAAGGCATCCATGTGAAGCAGTCCTCTGGAGATGCTGATAATGACATCGCAATGTCTGCATGTGCCCTCGCCCGAACGAAACATGTGGTAGTTGTTGGTGATGACACTGACTTGCTGATAATACTACAGCACCATTTCAACCCTGATGATGATGATTGAGCTTATTAACCCTCGCCTCCGGCGAACCATATGGGCGAGCGATTTCATCCCTGCTAAACACCGGAGTATTTATCTTCAGACCAGCTCTAAACTCATCAACATAGGTAGCCTCCACAGTTCACTGAATCCAGGCATCAGTGAATCATTGGTCTTCATCCACGCCTTATCTGGTTGCGATACAACCTCAAGACCTTATGGAATAGGAAATGTATCTGCAATGGGGAAGTATAAAGATTTGCAAGGACCATGATCAGTGTTCATAACGCCTGAGAAAAGCCAGGAAGAAGTTGAAGCAGCGGCACTGGCAGTGCTATATGCTTGTAAGCAGGGCACATACCTCAATCTCGAACGAGCATCCATGTTCTCTGAGAAGGTAGCTTCAAGCTCAAGTTATGTACCTCCTGAATGTCTTCCACCAACTACTGATGCTGCTAGATTTCACAGTAGAAGGGTCTACCACCAAGTACAGACCTGATTGGGGAACAACATGGAGGCCACTGAGTGGGGATGGGTCCTACGCAAGACAAGGCTCGGGACTGTCCTGAAACCAAATAGAATGGAGCAGGTTGCACCTCCTGCCTCCCTCCTAAAGATGATCCGGTGTAAATGCACTGGACATTGTGGAAAGAACACGTGATCATGCAGGAAACATGGACTCCAGTGCACGCTTGGCTGTGGACAGTGCAAGGGCATCAATGGGCCAATTCCTGATGACTCGGACACTGACTCTGAAACTTAACATGTTGTACTAGTATTAACAAGTTGTATACAGTATTGAACATGATAAACATATTGAAAAATTTAGAAAAATGTGTCTGTTATTTTTTTCATCAGCAATATTGTACCTAGGTTTAAAACTTACCATTTAGGTCATATATGGCCGCCATTTTGTTTTTACCAGCTCGTTTACCTCTATACACCAATACTGTTTAAGCAAAGTTAATGTTTCTTCATTTGGTATTGTAAACCTTCTAGACACATGTAAAGTGTAGCTTGATGAGTAGTTCATGTAGAGTGTAGCGTGGTGAGTAGTTCATGTAGAGTGTAGCGTGGTGAGTAGTTCATGTAGAGTGTAGCTTGGTGAGTAGATCATGTAGAGTGTAGCGTGGTGAGTAGATCATGTAGAGTGTAGCTTGTGAGTAGATCATGTAGAGTGTAGCTGGTGAGTAGATCATGTAGAGTGTAGCTTGGTGAGTAGATCATGTAGAGTGTAGCTTGGTGAGTAGATCATGTAGAGTGTATATTTGTGAGTAGATCATGTAGAGTGTAGCTTGGTGAGTAGATCATGTAGAGTGTAGCTTGGTGAGTAGTTCATGTAGAGTGTAGCGTGGTGAGTTGATCATGTAGAGTGTAGGTTTGTGAGTAGATCATGTAGAGTGTAGCTTGGTGAGTAGATCATGTAGAGTGTATATTAGTGAGTAGATCATGTAGAGTGTAGCTTGGTGAGTAGATCATGTAGAGTGTATATTAGTGAGTAGATCATGTATAGTGTAGCTTGGTGAGTAGATCATGTAGAGTGTAGCGTGTTGAGTAGATCATGTAGAATGTATATTAGTGAGTAGATCATGTAGAGTGTAGCTTGGTGAGTAGTTCATGTAGACTGTAGCTTAGTGAGTAGATCATGTAGAGTGTATATTAGTGAGTAGATCATGTAGAGTGTAGCGTGGTGAGTAGTTCATGTAGAGTGTAGCTTGGTGAGTAGATCATGTAGAGTGTAGCTTGGTGAGTAGATCATGTAGAGTGTATATTAGTGAGTAGATCATGTAGAGTGTAGCTTGGTGAGTAGATCATGTAGAGTGTATATTAGTGAGTAGATCATGTATAGTGTAGCTTGGTGAGTAGATCATGTAGAGTGTAGCGTGTTGAGTAGATCATGTAGAATGTATATTAGTGAGTAGATCATGTAGAGTGTAGCTTGGTGAGTAGTTCATGTAGACTGTAGCTTAGTGAGTAGATCATGTAGAGTGTATATTAGTGAGTAGATCATGTAGAGTGTAGCGTGGTGAGTAGTTCATGTAGAGTGTAGCTTGGTGAGTAGATCATGTAGAGTGTAGCTGGTGAGTAGATCATGTAAGTGTAGCTTGGTGAGTAGTTCATGTAGAGTGTAGCGTGGTGAGTAGTTCATGTAGAGTGTAGCTTGGTGAGTAGTTCATGTAGAGTGTAGCGTGGTGAGTAGTTCATGTAGAGTGTAGCTTGGTGAGTAGATCATGTAGAGTGTAGCTTGGTGAGTAGATCATGTAGAGTGTAGCTTGGTGAGTAGATCATGTAGAGTGTAGCTTGGTGAGTAGATCATGTAGAGTGTAGCTTGGTGAGTAGATCATGTAGAGTGTAGCTTGGTGAGATCATGTAGAGTGTAGCTTGGTGAGTAGATCATGTAGAGTGTATTTAGTGAGTAGATCATGTAGAGTGTAGCTTGGTGAGTAGATCATGTAGAGTGTAGCTTGGTGAGTAGATCATGTATAGTGTACATTAGTGAGTAGATCATGTAGAGTGTAGCTTGGTGAATAGATCATGTAGAGTGTAGCTTGGTGAGTAGATCATGTAGAGTGTACATTAGTGAGTAGATCATGTAGAGTGTAGCTCGGTGAGTAGTTCATGTAGAGTGTAGCTTGGTGAGTAGATCATGTAGAGTGTAGCTTGGTGAGTAGATCATGTAGAGTGTAGCTTGGTGAGTAGATCATGTAGAGTGTATATTAGTGAGTAGATCATGTTGAGTGTAGATTGGTGAGTAGTTCGTGTAGAGTGTAGCTTGGTGAGTAGATCATGTAGAGTGTAGCTTGGTGAGTAGATCATGTAGAGTGTATATTAGTGAGTAGATCATGTAGAGTGTAGCTTGGTGAGTAGATCATGTAGAGTGTATATTAGTGAGTAGATCATGTAGAGTGTAGCGTGGTGAGTAGTTCATGTAGACTGTAGCTTGGTGAGTAGATCATGTAGAGTGTAGCTTGGTGAGTAGATCATGTAGAGTGTAGCTTGGTGAGTAGATCATGTAGAGTGTATATTAGTGAGTAGATCATGTAGAGTGTAGCTTGGTGAGTAGTTCATGTAGAGTGTAGCTTGGTGAGTAGATCATGTAGAGTGTATATTAGTGAGTAGATCCTGTAGAGTGTAGCTTGGTGAGTAGATCATATAGAGTGTATATTAGTGAGTAGATCATGTAGAGTGTAGCTTGGTGAGTAGATCATGTAGAGTGTATATTAGTGAGTAGATCATGTAGAGAGTAGCGTGGTGAGTAGTTCATGTAGAGTGTAGCTTGGTGAGTAGATCATGTAGAGTATAGCTTGCTGAGTAGATCATGTAGAGTGTAGCTTGGTGAGTAGATCATGTAGAGTGTATATTAGTGAGTAGATCATGTTGAGTGTAGATTGGTGAGTAGTTCGTGTAGAGTGTAGCTTGGTGAGTAGATCATGTAGAGTGTAGCTTGGTGAGTAGATCATGTAGAGTGTATATTAGTGAGTAGATCATGTAGAGTGTAGCTTGGTGAGTAGATCATGTAGAGTGTATATTAGTGAGTAGATCATGTAGAGAGTAGCGTGGTGAGTAGTTCATGTAGAGTGTAGCTTGGTGAGTAGATCATGTAGAGTATAGCTTGCTGAGTAGATCATGTAGAGTGTAGCTTGGTGAGTAGATCATGTAGAGTGTATATTAGTGAGTAGTAATGTAGAGTGTAGCTTGGTGAGTAGTTCATGTAGAGTGTAGCGTGGTGAGTAGTTCATGTAGAGTGTAGCTTGGTGAGTAGATCATGTAGAGTGTAGTTGGTGAGTAGATCATGTAGAGTGTAGCTTGGTGAGTAGATCATGTAGAGTGTAGCTTGTTGAGTAGATCATGTAGAGTGTAGCTTGGTGAGTAGATCATGTAGAGTGTAGCTTGGTGAGTAGATCATGTAGAGTGTATTAGTGAGTAGATCATGTAGAGTGTAGCTTGGTGAGTAGATCATGTAGAGTGTATATTAGTGAGTAGATCATGTAGAGTGTAGCGTGGTGAGTAGTTCATGTAGAGTGTAGCTTGGTGAGTAGATCATGTAGAGTGTAGCTTGGTGAGTAGATCATGTAGAGTGTAGCTTGGTGAGTAGATCATGTAGAGTGTATATTAGTGAGTAGATCATGTAGAGTGTAGCTTGGTGAGTAGATCATGTAGAGTGTAGCTTGGTGAGTAGATCATGTAGAGTGTATATTAGTGAGTAGATCATGTAGAGTGTAGCTTGGTGAGTAGATCATGTAGAGTGTATATTAGTGAGTAGATCATGTAGAGAGTAGCGTGGTGAGTAGTTCATGTAGAGTGTAGCTTGGTGAGTAGATCATGTAGAGTGTAGCTTGGTGAGTAGATCATGTAGAGTGTAGCTTGGTGAGTAGATCATGTAGAGTGTATATTAGTGAGTAGATCATGTTGAGTGTAGATTGGTGAGTAGTTCGTGTAGAGTGTAGCTTGGTGAGTAGATCATGTAGAGTGTAGCTTGGTGAGTAGATCATGTAGAGTGTATATTAGTGAGTAGATCATGTAGAGTGTAGCTTGGTGAGTAGATCATGTAGAGTGTAGCTTGGTGAGTAGATCATGTAGAGTGTAGCTTGGTGAGTAGATCATGTAGAGTGTATATTAGTGAGTAGATCATGTTGAGTGTAGATTGGTGAGTAGTTCGTGTAGAGTGTAGCTTGGTGAGTAGATCATGTAGAGTGTAGCTTGGTGAGTAGATCATGTAGAGTGTATATTAGTGAGTAGATCATGTAGAGTGTAGCTTGGTGAGTAGATCATGTAGAGTGTATATTAGTGAGTAGATCATGTAGAGTGTAGCGTGGTGAGTAGTTCATGTAGAGTGTAGCTTGGTGAGTAGATCATGTAGAGTGTAGCTTGGTGAGTAGTTCATGTAGAGTGTATATTAGTGAGTAGATCATGTTGAGTGTAGATTGGTGAGTAGTTCGTGTAGAGTGTAGCTTGGTGAGTAGATCATGTAGAGTGTAGCTTGGTGTGTAGTTCATGTAGAGTGTAGCTTGGTGAGTAGTTCATGTAGAGTGTATATTAGTGAGTAGATCATGTATAGTGTAGCGTGGTGTGTAGATCATGTAGAGTGTAGCTTGGTGAGTATTTAATGTAGAGTGTATATTAGTGAGTAGTTCATGTAGAGTGTAGCTTGGTGAGTAGATCATGTAGAGTGTAGCTTGGTGTGTAGTTCATGTAGAGTGTAGCTTGGTGAGTAGTTCATGTAGAGTGTATATTAGTGAGTAGATCATGTAGAGTGTAGCGTGGTGAGTAGTTCATGTAGAGTGTAGCTTGGTGAGTAGATCATTTAGAGTGTAGCTTGGTGAGTAGATCATGTAGAGTGTATATTAGTGAGTAGATCATGTAGAGTGTAGCTTGGTGAGTAGCTCATGTAGAGTGTATATTAGTGAGTAGATCATGTAGAGTGTAGCGTGGTGAGTAGTTCATGTAGACTGTAGCTTGGTGAGTAGATCATGTAGAGTGTAGCTTGGTGAGTAGATCATGTAGAGTGTAGCTTGGTGAGTAGATCATGTAGAGTGTATATTATTGAGTAGATCATGTAGAGTGTAGCTTGGTGAGTAGATCATGTAGAGTGTATATTAGTGAGTAGATCATGTAGAGTGTAGCTTGGTGAGTAGATCATGTAGAGTGTATATTAGTGAGTAGATCATGTAGAGAGTAGCGTGGTGAGTAGATCATGTAGAGTGTAGCTTGGTGAGTAGATCATGTAGAGTGTAGCGTGGTGAGTAGTTCATGTAGAGTGTAGCTTGGTGAATAGATCATGTAGAGTGTAGCTTGGTGAGTAGATCATGTAGAGTGTATATTAGTGAGTAGATCATGTAGAGTGTAGCTTGGTGAGTAGATCATGTAGAGTGTATATTAGTGAGTAGATCATGTAGAGTGTAGCGTGGTGAGTAGTTCATGTAGAGTGTAGCTTGGTGAGTAGATCATGTAGAGTGTAGCTTGGTGAGTAGATCATGTAGAGTGTAGCTTGGTGAGTAGATCATGTAGAGTGTATATTAGTGAGTAGATCATGTAGAGTGTAGCTTGGTGAGTAGATCATGTAGAGTGTATATTAGTGAGTAGATCATGTAGAGTGTAGCTTGGTGAGTAGATCATGTAGAGTGTATATTAGTGAGTAGATCATGTAGAGTGTAGCGTGGTGAGTAGTTCATGTAGAGTGTAGCTTGGTGAGTAGATCATGTAGAGTGTAGCATGGTGAGTAGTTCATGTAGAGTGTAGCATGGTGAGTAGTTCATGTAGAGTGTAGCTTGGTGAGTAGATCATGTAGAGTGTAGCATGGTGAGTAGATCATGTAGAGTGTTGCATGGTGAGTAGTTCATGTAGAGTGTAGCTTGGTGAGTAGATCATGTAGAGTGTAGCTTGGTGAGTAGTTCATGTAGAGTGTAGCTTGGTGAGTAATTCATGTAGAGTGTATATTAGTGAGTAGATCATGTAGAGTGTAGCATGGTGAGTAGTTCATGTAGAGTGTAGCTTGGTGAGTAGATCATGTAGAGTGTAGCTTGGTGAGTAGATCATGTAGAGTGTAGCTTGGTTAGTAGATCATGTAGAGTGTAGCTTGGTGAGTAGTTCATGTAGAGTGTAGCTTGGTGAGTAGTTCATGTAGAGTGTATATTAGTGAGTAGATCATGAAGAGTGTAGCTTGGTGAGTAGATCATGTAGAGTGTAGCTTGGTGAGTAGATCATGTAGAGTGTAGCTTGGTGAGTAGATCATGTAGAGTGTAGCATGGTGAGTAGTTCATGTAGAGTGTAGCTTGGTGAGTAGATCATGTAGAGTGTAGCTTGGTGAGTAGATCATGTAGAGTGTAGCTTGGTGAGTAGATCATGTAGAGTGTAGCTTGGTGAGTAGTCATGTAGAGTGTAGCTTGGTGAGTAGATCATGTAGAGTGTAGCTTGGTGAGTAGATCATGTAGAGTGTAGCTTGGTGAGTAGATCATGTAGAGTGTAGCTTGGTGAGTAGATCATGTAGAGTGTAGCTTGGTGAGTAGATCATGTAGAGTGTATATTAGTGAGTAGATCATGTAGAGTGTAGCTTGGTGAGTAGATCATGTAGAGTGTAGCTAGTGAGTAGATCATGTAGAGTGTATATTAGTGAGTAGATCATGTAGAGTGTAGCTTGGTGAGTAGATCATGTAGAGTGTAGCTTGGTGAGTAGATCATGTAGAGTGTAGCTGGTGAGTAGATCATGTAGAGTGTATATTAGTGAGTAGATCATGTAGAGTGTAGCTTGGTGAGTAGATCATGTAGAGTGTATATTAGTGAGTAGATCATGTAGAGTGTAGCGTGGTGAGTAGTTCATGTAGACTGTAGCTTGGTGAGTAGATCATGTAGAGTGTAGCTTGTTGAGTAGATCATGTAGAGTGTAGCTTGGTGAGTAGATCATGTAGAGTGTATATTAGTGAGTAGATCATGTAGAGTGTAGCTTGGTGAGTAGATCATGTAGAGTGTAGCTTGGTGAGTAGATCATGTAGAGTGTAGCGTGTTGAGTAGATCATGTAGAGTGTATATTAGTGAGTAGATCATGTAGAGTGTAGCTTGGTGAGTAGATCATGTAGACTGTAGCTTAGTGAGTAGATCATGTAGAGTGTATATTAGTGAGTAGATCATGTAGAGTGTAGCGTGGTGAGTAGTTCATGTAGAGTGTAGCTTGGTGAGTAGACCATGTAGAGTGTAGCTTGGTGAGTAGATCATGTAGAGTGTATATTAGTGAGTAGATCATGTAGAGTGTAGCTTGGTGAGTAGATCATGTAGAGTGTATATTAGTGAGTAGATCATGTAGAGTGTAGCTTGGTGAGTAGATCATGAAGAGTGTAGCTTGGTGAGTAGTTCATGTAGAGTGTAGCGTGGTGAGTAGATCATGTAGAGTGTAGCTTGGGGAGTAGATCATGTAGAGTGTAGCTTGGTGAGTAGATCATGTAGAGTGTATATTAGTGAGTAGATCAAGTAGAGTGTAGCTTGGTGAGTAGATCATGTAGAGTGTATATTAGTGAGTAGATCATGTAGAGTGTAGCTTGGTGAGTAGATCATGTAGAGTGTAGCTTGGTGAATAGTTCATGTAGAGTGTAGCTTGATGAGTAGTTCATGTAGAGTGTAGCTTGGTGAGTAGTTCATGTAGAGTGTAGCTTGGTGAGTACTTCATGTATAGTGTATATTAGTGAGTAGATCATGAAGAGTGTAGCTTGGTGAGTAGATCATGTAGAGTGTAGCTTGGTGAGTAGATCATGTAGAGTGTAGCTTGGTGAGTAGATCATGTAGAGTGTAGCATGGTGAGTAGTTCATGTAGAGTGTAGCTTGGTGAGTAGATCATGTAGAGTGTAGCTTGGTCAGTAGATCATGTAGAGTGTATATTAGTGAGTAGATCATGTAGAGTGTAGCTTGGTGAGTAGATCATGTAGAGTGTAGCGTGTTGAGTAGATCATGTAGAGTGTATATTAGTGAGTAGATCATGTAGAGTGTAGCTTGGTGAGTAGATCATGTAGAGTGTAGCTTAGTGAGTAGATCATGTAGAGTGTATATTAGTGAGTAGATCATGTAGAGTGTAGCTGGTGATAGATCATGTAGAGTGTAGCTTGGTGAGTAGATCATGTAGAGTGTATATTAGTGAGTAGATCATGTAGAGTGTAGCTTGGTGAGTAGTTCATGTAGAGTGTAGCTTGGTGAGTAGATCATGTAGAGTGTAGCTTGGTGAGTAGTTCATGTAGAGTGTAGCTTGGTGAGTAGATCATGTAGAGTGTAGCTTGGTGAGTAGTTCATGTAGAGTGTAGCTTGGTGAGTAGTTCATGTAGAGTGTAGCTTGGTGAGTAGATCATGTAGAGTGTACCTTGGTGAGTAGATCATGTAGAGTGTATATTAGTGAGTAGATCATGTAGAGTGTAGCTTGGTGAGTAGATCATGTAGAGTGTAGCTTGGTGAGTAGATCATGTAGAGTGTAGCTTGGTGAGTAGTTCATGTAGAGTGTAGCTTGGTGAGTAGATCATGTAGAGTGTAGCTTGGTGAGTAGATCATGTAGAGTGTAGCTTGGTGAGTAGATCATGTAGAGTGTATATTAGTGAGTAGATCATGTAGAGTGTAGCTTGGTGAGTAGATCATGTAGAGTGTAGCTTGGTGAGTAGATCATGTAGAGTGTATATTAGTGAGTAGATCATGTAGAGTGTAGCTTGGTGAGTAGATCATGTAGAGTGTATATTAGTGAGTAGATCATGTAGAGTGTAGCTTGGTGAGTAGATCATGTAGAGTGTATATTAGTGAGTAGATCATGTAGAGTGTAGCGTGGTGAGTAGTTCATGTAGAGTGTAGCTTGGTGAGTAGATCATGTAGAGTGTAGCTTGGTGAGTAGATCATGTAGAGTGTAGCTTGGTGAGTAGATCATGTATTGTGAGTAGAGTATCATGTAGAGTGTAGCTTGGTGAGTAGTTCATGTAGAGTGTATATTAGTGAGTAGATCATGTAGAGTGTAGCGTGGTGAGTAGTTCATGTAGAGTGTAGCTTGGTGAGTAGTTCATGTAGAGTGTAGCTTGGTGAGTAGATCATGTAGAGTGTAGCTTGGTGAGTAGATCATGTAGAGTGTAGCTTGGTGAGTAGATCATGTAGAGTGTAGCTTGGTGAGTAGATCATGTAGAGTGTATATTAGTGAGTAGATCATGTAGAGTGTAGCGTGGTGAGTATCATGTAGAGTGTAGCTTGGTGAGTAGATCATGTAGAGTGTAGCTTGGTGAGTAGATCATGTAGAGTGTTATTAGTGAGTAGATCATGTAGAGTGTAGCTTGGTGAGTAGATCATGTAGAGTGTAGCTTAGTGAGTAGATCATGTAGAGTGTAGCGTGGTGAGTAGTTCATGTAGAGTGTAGCTTGGTGAGTAGATCATGTAGAGTGTAGCTTGGTGAGTAGATCATGTAGAGTGTAGCTTGGTGAGTAGATCATGTAGAGTGTATATTAGTGAGTAGATCATGTAGAGTGTAGCTTGGTGAGTAGATCATGTAGAGTGTAGCTTGGTGAGTAGATCATGTAGAGTGTAGCTTGGTGAGTAGATCATGTAGAGTGTATATTAGTGAGTAGATCATGTAGAGTGTAGCTTGGTGAGTAGATCATGTAGAGTGTAGCTTGGTGAGTAGATCATGTAGAGTGTAGCTTGGTGAGTAGATCATGTAGAGTGTAGCTTGGTGAGTAGATCATGTAGAGTGTAGATTAGTGAGTAGATCATGTAGAGTGTAGCTTGGTGAGTAGTTCATGTAGAGTGTAGCTTGGTGAGTAGATCATGTAGAGTGTAGCTTGGTGAGTAGTCATGTAGAGTGTAGCTTGGTGAGTAGATCATGTAGAGTGTAGCTTGGTGAGTAGATCATGTAGAGTGTAGCTTGGTGAGTAGATCATGTAGAGTGTAGCTTGGTGAGTAGATCATGTAGAGTGTAGCTTGGTGAGTAGATCATGTAGAGTGTAGCTTGGTGAGTAGATCATGTAGAGTGTAGCTTGGTGAGTAGATCATGTAGAGTGTAGCTTGGTGAGTAGATCATGTAGAGTGTAGATTAGTGAGTAGATCATGTAGAGTGTAGCTTGGTGAGTAGATCATGTAGAGTGTAGCTTGGTGAGTAGATCATGTAGAGTGTAGCTTGGTGAGTAGATCATGTAGAGTGTATATTAGTGAGTAGATCATGTAGAGTGTAGCTTGGTGAGTAGATCATGTAGAGTGTATATTAGTGAGTAGATCATGTAGAGTGTAGCGTGGTGAGTAGTTCATGTAGAGTGTAGCTTGGTGAGTAGATCATGTAGAGTGTAGCTTGGTGAGTAGATCATGTAGAGTGTAGCTTGGTGAGTAGATCATGTAGAGTGTATATTAGTGAGTAGATCATGTAGAGTGTAGCTTGGTGAGTAGTTCATGTAGAGTGTAGCTTGGTGAGTAGATCATGTAGAGTGTATATTAGTGAGTAGATCCTGTAGAGTGTAGCTTGGTGAGTAGATCATATAGAGTGTATATTAGTGAGTAGATCATGTAGAGTGTAGCTTGGTGAGTAGATCATGTAGAGTGTATATTAGTGAGTAGATCATGTAGAGAGTAGCGTGGTGAGTAGTTCATGTAGAGTGTAGCTTGGTGAGTAGATCATGTAGAGTGTAGCTTGGTGAGTAGATCATGTAGAGTGTAGCTTGGTGAGTAGAACATGTAGAGTGTATATTAGTGAGTAGATCATGTTGAGTGTAGATTGGTGAGTAGTTCGTGTAGAGTGTAGCTTGGTGAGTAGATCATGTAGAGTGTAGCTTGGTGTGTAGTTCATGTAGAGTGTAGCTTGGTGAGTAGTTCATGTTGAGTGTATATTAGTGAGTAGATCATGTAGAGAGTAGCGTGGTGTGTAGATCATGTAGAGTGTAGCTTGGTGAGTAGTTAATGTAGAGTGTATATTAGTGAGTAGTTCATGTAGAGTGTAGCTTGGTGAGTAGATCATGTAGAGTGTAGCTTGGTGTGTAGTTCATGTAGAGTGTAGCTTGGTGAGTAGTTCGTGTAGAGTGTATATTAGTGAGTAGATCATGTAGAGTGTAGCGTGGTGAGTAGTTCATGTAGAGTGTAGCTTGGTGAGTAGATCATTTAGAGTGTAGCTTGGTGAGTAGATCATGTAGAGTGTATATTAGTGAGTAGATCATGTAGAGTGTAGCTTGGTGAGTAGCTCATTTAGAGTGTATATTAGTGAGTAGATCATGTAGAGTGTAGCGTGGTGAGTAGTTCATGTAGACTGTAGCTTGGTGAGTAGATCATGTAGAGTGTAGCTTGGTGAGTAGATCATGTAGAGTGTAGCTTGGTGAGTAGATCATGTAGAGTGTATATTAGTGAGTAGATCCTGTAGAGTGTAGCTTGGTGAGTAGATCATATAGAGTGTATATTAGTGAGTAGATCATGTAGAGTGTAGCTTGGTGAGTAGATCATGTAGAGTGTATATTAGTGAGTAGATCATGTAGAGAGTAGCGTGGTGAGTAGTTCATGTAGAGTGTAGCTTGGTGAGTAGATCATGTAGAGTATAGCTTGCTGAGTAGATCATGTAGAGTGTAGCTTGGTGAGTAGATCATGTAGAGTGTATATTAGTGAGTAGATCATGTTGAGTGTAGATTGGTGAGTAGTTCGTGTAGAGTGTAGCTTGGTGAGTAGATCATGTAGAGTGTAGCTTGGTGTGTAGTTCATGTAGAGTGTAGCTTGGTGAGTAGTTCATATAGAGTGTATATTAGTGAGTAGATCATGTAGAGTGTAGCGTGGTGTGTAGATCATGTAGAGTGTAGCTTGGTGAGTAGTTAATGTAGAGTGTATATTAGTGAGTAGTTCATGTAGAGTGTAGCTTGGTGAGTAGATCATATAGAGTGTAGCTTGGTGTGTAGTTCATGTAGAGTGTAGCTTGGTGAGTAGTTCATGTAGAGTGTATATTAGTGAGTAGATCATGTAGAGTGTAGCGTGGTGAGTAGTTCATGTAGAGTGTAGCTTGGTGAGTAGATCATTTAGAGTGTAGCTTGGTGAGTAGATCATGTAGAGTGTATATTAGTGAGTAGATCATGTAGAGTGTAGCTTGGTGAGTAGCTCATGTAGAGTGTATATTAGTGAGTAGATCATGTAGAGTGTAGCGTGGTGAGTAGTTCATGTAGACTGTAGCTTGGTGAGTAGATCATGTAGAGTGTAGCTTGGTGAGTAGATCATGTAGAGTGTAGCTTGGTGAGTAGATCATGTAGAGTGTATATTAGTGAGTAGATCATGTATAGTGTAGCTTGGTGAGTAGATCATGTAGAGTGTAGTTTGGTGAGTAGATCATGTAGAGTGTATATTATTGAGTAGATCATGTAGAGTGTAGCTTGGTGAGTAGATCATGTAGAGTGTATATTAGTGAGTAGATCATGTAGAGTGTAGCTTGGTGAGTAGATCATGTAGAGTGTATATTAGTGAGTAGATCATCTAGAGAGTAGCGTGGTGAGTAGTTCATGTAGAGTGTAGCTTGGTGAGTAGATCATGTAGAGTGTAGCATGGTGAGTAGTTCATGTAGAGTGTAGCATGGTGAGTAGTTCATGTAGAGTGTAGCTTGGTGAGTAGATCATGTAGAGTGTAGCATGGTGAGTAGATCATGTAGAGTGTTGCATGGTGAGTAGTTCATGTAGAGTGTAGCTTGGTGAGTAGATCATGTAGAGTGTAGCTTGGTGAGTAGTTCATGTAGAGTGTAGCTTGGTGAGTAATTCATGTAGAGTGTATATTAGTGAGTAGATCATGTAGAGTGTAGCATGGTGAGTAGTTCATGTAGAGTGTAGCTTGGTGAGTAGATCATGTAGAGTGTAGCTTGGTGAGTAGTTCATGTAGAGTGTAGCTTGGTTAGTAGTTCATGTAGAGTGTAGCTTGGTGAGTAGTTCATGTAGAGTGTAGCTTGGTGAGTAGTTCATGTAGAGTGTATATTAGTGAGTAGATCATGAAGAGTGTAGCTTGGTGAGTAGATCATGTAGAGTGTAGCTTGGTGAGTAGATCATGTAGAGTGTAGCTTGGTGAGTAGATCATGTAGAGTGTAGCATGGTGAGTAGTTCATATAGAGTGTAGCTTGGTGAGTAGATCATGTAGAGTGTAGCTTGGTGAGTAGATCATGTAGAGTGTAGCTTGGTGAATAGATCATGTAGAGTGTAGCTTGGTGAGTAGATCATGTAGAGTGTACATTAGTGAGTAGATCATGTAGAGTGTAGCTTGGTGAGTAGTTCGTGTAGAGTGTAGCTTGGTGAGTAGATCATGTAGAGTGTAGCTTGGTGAGTAGATCATGTAGAGTGAAGCTTGTTGAGTAGATCATGTAGAGTGTAGCTTGGTGAGTAGATCATGTAGAGTGTAGCTTGGTGAGTAGATCATGTATAGTGTACATTAGTGAGTAGATCATGTAGAGTGTAGCTTGGTGAGTAGATCATGTAGAGTGTACATTAGTGAGTAGATCATGTAGAGTGTAGCTCGGTGAGTAGTTCATGTAGAGTGTAGCTTGGTGAGTAGATCATGTAGAGTGTAGATTGGTGAGTAGATCATGTAGAATGAAGCTTGGTGAGTAGATCATGTAGAGTGTAGCTTGGTGTGTAGATCATATAGAGTGTAGCTTGGTGAGTAGTTCATGTAGAGTGTAGCTTGATGAGTAGATCATGTAGAGTGTAGCTTGGTGAGTAGATCATGTAGAGTGTAGCTTGGTGAGTAGATCATGTAGAGTGTAGCTTGGTGAGTAGATCATGTAGAGTGTAGCTTGGTGAGTAGATCATGTAGAGTGTAGCTTGGTGAGTAGATCATGTAGAGTGTAGCATGGTGAGTAGATCATGTAGAGTGTTGCATGGTGAGTAGTTCATGTAGAGTGTAGCTTGGTGAGTAGATCATGTAGAGTGTAGCTTGGTGAGTAGTTCATGTAGAGTGTAGCTTGGTGAGTAATTCATGTAGAGTGTATATTAGTGAGTAGATCATGTAGAGTGTAGCATGGTGAGTAGTTCATGTAGAGTGTAGCTTGGTGAGTAGATCATGTAGAGTGTAGCTTGGTGAGTAGTTCATGTAGAGTGTAGCTTGGTTAGTAGTTCATGTAGAGTGTAGCTTGGTGAGTAGTTCATGTAGAGTGTAGCTTGGTGAGTAGTTCATGTAGAGTGTATATTAGTGAGTAGATCATGAAGAGTGTAGCTTGGTGAGTAGATCATGTAGAGTGTAGCTTGGTGAGTAGATCATGTAGAGTGTAGCTTGGTGAGTAGATCATGTAGAGTGTAGCATGGTGAGTAGTTCATGTAGAGTGTAGCTTGGTGAGTAGATCATGTAGAGTGTAGCTTGGTGAGTAGATCATGTAGAGTGTAGCTTGGTGAATAGATCATGTAGAGTGTAGCTTGGTGAGTAGATCATGTAGAGTGTACATTAGTGAGTAGATCATGTAGAGTGTAGCTTGGTGAGTAGTTCGTGTAGAGTGTAGCTTGGTGAGTAGATCATGTAGAGTGTAGCTTGGTGAGTAGATCATGTAGAGTGAAGCTTGGTGAGTAGATCATGTAGAGTGTAGCTTGGTGAGTAGATCATGTAGAGTGTAGCTTGGTGAGTAGATCATGTATAGTGTACATTAGTGAGTAGATCATGTAGAGTGTAGCTTGGTGAATAGATCATGTAGAGTGTAGCTTGGTGAGTAGATCATGTAGAGTGTACATTAGTGAGTAGATCATGTAGAGTGTAGCTCGGTGAGTAGTTCATGTAGAGTGTAGCTTGGTGAGTAGATCATGTAGAGTGTAGCTTGGTGAGTAGATCATGTAGAGTGAAGCTTGGTGAGTAGATCATGTAGAGTGTAGCTTGGTGAGTAGATCATATAGAGTGTAGCTTGGTGAGTAGTTCATGTAGAGTGTAGCTTGATGAGTAGATCATGTAGAGTGTAGCTTGGTGAGTAGATCTTGTAGAGTGTAGCTTGGTGAGTAGATCATGTAGAGTGTAGCTTGGTGAGTGTAGAGTGTAGCTTGGTGAGTAGATCATGTAGAGTGTAGCTTGGTGAGTAGATCATGTAGAGTGTAGATTGGTGAGTAGATCATGTAGAGTGTAGCTTGGTGAGTAGATCATGTAGAGTGTAGCTTGGTGAGTAGATCATGTAGAGTGTAGTTTGGTGAGTAGTTCACTAGGATTAACTGGTCACATCCAATCATTCTACTCAGTTACGTTGAATAAACATATAATTTCCATAGTAACCATGTAGCTTCCACATTAACCATGTATCTTCCATATTAAACATGTAACTTCCACATTAACCATGTATCTTCCATATTAACCATGTATCTTCCATATTAAACATGTAACTTCCACATTAACCATGTATCTTCCATATTAACCATGTAACTTCCATATTAAACATGTATCTTCCATATTAACCATGTAGCTTCCATACTAACTATGTAGCTTCCATATTAACCATGTAGCTTCCATATTAACCATGTATCTTCCATATTAACCATGTAGCTTCCATATTAACCATGTATCTTCCATATTAACCATGTATCTTCCATATTAACCATGTAAATTCCATATTAACCATGTACCGTCCATATTAACCATGTAACCTCCATATTAACCATGTAGCTTCCATATTAACCATGTAAATTCCATTATATTAACCATGTATCTTCCATTATATTAACCATGTAGCTTCCATATTAACCATGTATCTTCCATTATATTAACCATGTAGCTTCCATATTAACCATGTAACTTCCATTATATTAACCATGTATCTTCCATTATATTAACCATGTAGCTTCCATATTAACCATGTATCTTCCATATTAACCATGTATCTTCCATATTAACCATGTAACTTCCATTATATTAACCATGTAACTTCCATTATATTAACCATGTATCTTCCATATTAACCATGTAGCTTCCATATTAACCATGTATCTTCCATTATATTAACCATGTAACTTCCATTATATTAACCATGTATCTTCCATTATATTAACCATGTAGCTTCCATATTAACCATGTAGCTTCCATTATATTAACCATGTAGCTTCCATATTAACCATGTAGCTTCCATATTAACCATGTAGCTTCCATATTAACCATGTATCTTCCATATTAACCATGTATCTTCCATATTAACCATGTATCTTCCATATTAACCATGTATCTTCCATATTAACCATGTAACTTCCATATTAACCATGTATCTTCCATATTAACCATGTAAATTCCATTATATTAACCATGTATCTTCCATATTAACCATGTATCTTCCATATTAACCATGTATCTTCCATATTAACCATGTATCTTCCATATTAACCATGTATCTTCCATATTAACCATGTATCTTCCATATTAACCATGTAACTTCCATTATATTAACCATGTAGCTTCCATTATATTAACCATGTAGCTTCCATTATATTAACCATGTAGCTTCCATATTAACCATGTATCTTCCATATTAACCATGTAGCTTCCATATTAACCATGTATCTTCCATATTAACCATGTAGCTTCCATATTAACCATGTAGCTTCCATATTAACCATGTAGCTTCCATATTAACCATGTAGCTTCCATATTAACCATGTATCTTCCATATTAACCATGTAGCTTCCATATTAACCATGTAACTTCCATATTAACCATGTAGCTTCCATATTAACCATGTAGCTTCCATATTAACCATGTATCTTCCATATTAACCATGTATCTTCCATATTAACCATGTATCTTCCATATTAACCATGTAACTTCCATATTAACCATGTAGCTTCCATATTAACCATGTAGCTTCCATATTAACCATGTATCTTCCATATTAACCATGTAGCTTCCATATTAACCATGTAGCTTCCATATTAACCATGTAGCTTCCATATTAACCATGTAACTTCCATATTAACCATGTATCTTCCATATTAAACATGTAACTTCCATTATGAATCCATTATAGAAATAGTTTCAGCTAGATTGTATGATATGTTGTACAATGCATATATACTTGAATATCAGGGCATAATCAGGATGTATTTGATATCTAGATTCCTGACATAATCAGAATATATTTGATATCTAGATTCCTGACATAATCAGAATATATTTGATATCTAGATTCCTGAAATAATCAGGATGTATTTGATATCTAGATTCCTGACATAATCAGGATGTATTTGATATCTAGATTCCTGACATAATCAGACTATATTTTATATCTAGATCCCTGACATAAATACTACCAAACAACCACCTATAGAACAAATACTACCAAACAACCACCTATAGAACAAATACTACCAAACAACCACGTATAGAACAAATACTACCAAACAACCACCTATAGAACAAATACTACCAAACAACCACCTATAGAACAAATACTACCAAACAACCACGTATATAACAAATGCTACCAAACTATCAGGTATGGAACACATACTACCAAACTATCACGTATATAACAATTACTAACTAAACTATCACGTATATAACAAATACTACCAAACTATCACATATATAACAAATACTACCAAACTATCAGGTATGGAACACATGCTACCAAACTATCACGTATTGAACAAATACTACCAAACTATCAGGTATGGAACAAATACTACCAAACTATCAGGTATATAACAAATACTACCAAACTATCACGTATATAACAAATACTACCAAACTATCACGTATATAACAAATACTACCAAACTATCACGTGTATAACAAATACTACCAAACTATCACGTGTATAACAAATACTACCAAACTATTACGTATATAACCAATACTACCAAACTATCAGGTATATAACAAATACTACCAAACTATCACGTATATAACAAATACTACCAAACTATCACGTGTATAACAAATACTACCAAACTATCACGTGTATAACATATACTACCAAACTATCACGTGTATAACAAATACTACCAAACTATTACGTATATAACCAATACTACCAAACTATCAGGTATATAACAAATACTACCAAACTATCACGTATATAACAAATACTACCAAACTATCACGTGTATAACAAATACTACCAAACTATCACGTGTATAACATATACTACCAAACTATCACGTGTATAACAAATACTACCAAACTATCACGTGTATAACAAATACTACCAAACGATTACGTATATAACCAATACTACCAAACTATCAGGTATGGAACAAATACTACCAAACTATCACGTATGGAACAAATACGACCAAACTATCACACATAGAACAAATACGACCAAACTATCACACATAGAACAAATACTACCAAACTATCACGTATATAACAAAATACTACCAAACTATCAAGTATGGAACAAATACTACCAAACTATCACGTATATAACCAATACTACCAAACTATCACGTATATAACCAATACTACCAAACTATCACGTATATAACAAATACTACCAAACTATCATGTATATAACAAAATACTACCAATCTATCACGTATGGAACAAATACTACCAAACTATCAGGTATGGAACAAATACTACCAAACTATCACGTATGGAACAAATACTACCAAACTATCAGGTATGGAACAAATACTACCAAACTATCAAGTATGGAACAAATACTACCAAACTATCACGTATATAACAAAATACTACCAAATTATCAAGTATGGAACAAATACTACCAAACTATCATGTATATAACAAATACTACCAAACTATCACGTATATAACAAATACCACCAAACTATCAGGTATGGAACAAATACTACCAAACTATCAGGTATGGAACAAATACTACCAAACTATCACGTATGGAACAAATACTACCAAACTATCAGGTATGGAACAAATACTACCAAACTATCAAATATGGAACAAATACTACCAAACTATCAGGTATGGAACAAATACTACCAAACTATCAAATATGGACAAATACTACCAAACTATCAAGTATGGAACAAATACTACCAAACTATCACGTATATAACAAATACTACCAAACTATCACGTTTATAACAAATACTACCAAACTATCATGTATATAGCAAAATACTACCAAACTATCACGTATGGAACAAATACTACCAAACTATCACGTATGGAACAAATACTACCAAACTATCAAGTATATAACAAATACTACCAAACTATCACGTTTATAACAAATACTACCAAACTATCAAGTATATAACAAATACTACCAAACTATCAGGTATGGAACAAATACTACCAAACTATCAAGTATGGATCAAATACTACCAAACTATCAGGTATGGAACAAATACTACCAAACTATCAGGTATGGAACAAATACTACCAAACTATCACGTATATAACAAATACTACCAAACTATCAGGTATGGAACAAATACTACCAAACTATCAGGTATGGAACAAATACTACCAAACTATCACGTATGGAACAAATACTACCAAACTATCACGTATGGAACAAATACTACCAAACTATCACGTATGGAACAAATACTACCAAACTATCACGTATGGAACAAATACTACCAAACTATCAGGTATGGAACAAATACTACCAAACTATCACGTATGGAACAAATACTACCAAACTATCAGGTATGGAACACATGCTACCAAACTATCAAGTATGGAACAAATACTACCAAACTATCACGTATATAACAAAATACTACCAAACTATCAGGTATGGAACAAATACTACCAAACTATCACGTATATAACAAATACTACCAAACTATCAGGTATGGAACACATGCTACCAAACTATCAAGTATGGAACAAATACTACCAAACTATCACGTATATAACAAAATACTACCAAACTATCAGGTATGGAACAAATACTACCAAACTATCACGTATATAACAAATACTACCAAACTATCAGGTATGGAACACATGCTACCAAACTATCAAGTATGGAACAAATACTACCAAACTATCACGTATATAACAAAATACTACCAAACTATCAGGTATGGAACAAATACTACCAAACTATCACGTATATAACAAATACTACCAAACTATCAGGTATGGAACACATGCTACCAAACTATCAAGTATGGAACAAATACTACCAAACTATCACGTATATAACAAAATACTACCAAACTATCAGGTATGGAACAAATACTACCAAACTATCAAATATGGAACAAATACTACCAAACTATCAGGTATGGAACAAATACTACCAAACTATCAAATATGGAACAAATACTACCAAACTATCAGGTATGGAACAAATACTACCAAACTATCAAGTATGGAACAAATACTACCAAACTATCACGTATATAACAAATACTAGCAAACTATCACGTTTATAACAAATACTACCAAACTATCACGTATGGAACAAATACTACCAAACTATTACGTATATAACAAATACTACCAAACTATCACGTATATAACAAATACTACCAAACTCTCACGTATGGAACACACAATGAAATGTAAACACAAATTTAGCCGCATATAAAGCACATCCTGTCACTTCAGGTAAAAGAAGGACGGATTCTTTCTTCCGCATTTAGCTTATTTTTGGTGTATGAATATTTGAAATGCGTAAATCGTATCAATATCAAAATGAACATGTATTAAACAATAAATACTAGAAATAGACGGTAACACTTACACCGTTAAACTCCTTCATAACGCTGTTCTGCACGAATACATACAGGATGCACAGGAGCATGAGCACTACAAGTGACAGCCTCAATCCTGCTATCGTGTGGTTTATTGATAACAGAGTTAACAGAACATTCATGATCTATAATGTAGAACACCAATTTAATATGAACAGTACGGCTAACAGGCGTAAACACCTGCATTGTAATTAATAGTCGTGACCCAGGGCATCGTGACGTAATGTTGAAGGACAATGCAATTTTAAAGTGTTATCATGGTTAACAAATCTATAAGGAATGCAATTCAACAATAGTATTTATTGTACACTTGTATTGTATCTCAATGGATTCCTTGTACCTGAAAACATACAAAATGATGTTTCATTTATGTTCTTACCATATTTGGTACCAAAGTTATGACCCAAAATGTATTTGTCACTTTTCAATGGCAGCCATTTTGGATTTGTCACGTTTAAGGGTTAATCATTGAACATACAGTCGGGCAAACACCCTTGATCGATTTAGAACATATAGGTTCATCTAAAAATTTGGTTTGCAAGCCGTAAACATGAAATGCCTCCATCATTAACATTTTCTGAAATTTGGTCTAGTCTATTTAGAACAGTCCACGATTGTTTGCGACTTCCTTATAACAACATCAATAATATATGTCATTATTCTTTCTTTCTATTACTGCTCGACAACCAAGTAGGGAGGTCTGTCTGTTGTGGTGGAGAGTAGCTCCATACCCATTTATTGCCAAACAAACATTAGAATTAATCACTATTTCAACCAGTACCCGACTCACCAACCACCTGGAACAGACGGATATGTAGTCTAGTGGTTGACACGCTGGACTGGTAATCCAGGGATCGCAGGTTCGACCACCCGTCTGACCCTAATAAAATTAACAGTCTTTCATATGGGACTTTAAACCGAGGTCTCTTGACGGTGCTTTACACCGTGCACGTAAAAGAACCAGAGGAATGGGTCTCTGTCTATATCATTGCATTATCCTCCAAAATCTAAAATGACTAATCTCTTCAGGAGACGTCGCTCATAAGGGCAACCGGTAGCGACGATAAATAAACTTCCCCTTATATTCGATAATATCAAAAGGTTTGTGATAACTAGGTGTTTATTAGACCAATACAGTTCCAGTTCATTGTCGGGGCCACCAATGGGTGAACAGTTTGGAAGGAATAATATGTTGTCTTTGTGGAAATCTTCAAGTTAATCCAGGGGGCGCAGGTTCGAGCCTCAGTCTGACCATAATAAAATTAACCGTCTTGCAGATGGGAACTTAAACCCATGTCTTGTGTCGGTGCTTTACGTCATGCACGTAAAATAACCAGAGTAGATTCTGGAATGGGTCTCTGTCTGTATCTTTGCACTATCCTCCAAAAGTCTAAAATGACTAATCACTTAAGGAGGCGTCGCTCAAATGGGCAACTGGTAGCGACGATAAATAAACTTAAAACATACAAATCTTCTAGTTGTACAGACGGGATCAAAGATCATATGAAGGAACATGCTGTATGATATTTTATTAGAATCGCCTAATGAGATATATGTGTGTTTATATCAGCAGCATTATTCGATAGATCACAGGTTTAAACATATATTAGTTTTCAATTATTTACAACAACGAGCTTCCGTAGTTAATGCGGTTGCCCCTCACCGCTGTGGGTTCGAATTCAACTGGGGGGTCGAATTATTTCATATGAAGAAGCTGTCCAGCTGGCTTGCGGTAGGTAGGTGGTTCTACCAGGGTACTGCTAGGTAGTGGCACACATTGTCTGCCTCCATCAGCCGGAGAGTCGCCATTTGACCCAAGCTGTTGGAGCGACTTTAAACCACCCAAACAAACAAACAAACAGCAACAACTGATATACACTAACGCACAAACAGCAACAACTGATATACACTAACAAACAAACAACAACAACTGATATACACTAACAAACAAACAAACAACAACAACTGATATACACTAACAAACAAACAAACAACAACAACTGATATACACTAACAAACAAACAAACAACAACAACTGATATACACTAAC
>CM026387.1:1316749-1390028 GCA_014843695.1 Archivesica marissinica
TACACACGGTATGATACGGGATATATGATGACATGCTATACACATGGGATATATGATGACATGCTATACACACGGGATATATGATGACATGTTATACACACGGTATGACACGGGATATATGATGGCATGCTATACACACGGTATGACACGGGATATATGATGACATGCTATACACAGGGGATATATGATGACATGCTATACACACGTAATATATGATGGCATGCTATACACACGGTATGACACGGGATATATCATGGCATGCTATACACACGGGATATATGATGACATGCTATGCACACGGGATATATGATGACATGCTATGCACACGGGATATATCATGGCTTGCTATACACACGGGATATATGATGACATGTTATGCACACGGATATATGATGGCATGCTATACACACGGATATATGATGACATGCTATACACACGGGTATATCATGGCATGCTATACACACGGTATGACACGGGATATATCATGGCATGCTATACACACGGATATATGATGACATGCTATACACACGGCATATCACGGGATATATGATGGCATGCTATACACACGGTATGATACGGGATATATGATGACATGCTATACACATGGGATATATGATGACATGCTATACACACGGTATGACACGGGATATATGATGACATGCTATACACACGGCATATCACGGGATATATGATGGCATGCTATACACACGGATATATGATGACATGCTATACACACGGCATATCACGGGATATATGATGGCATGCTATACACACGGTATGACACGGGATATATGATGACATGCTATACACACGGCATATCACGGGATATATGATGGCATGCTATGCACACGGATATATGATAACATGCTATACACACGGCATATCACGGGATATATGATGGCATGCTATACACACTGATATATTATGGAATGCTATAAACACGGTATGACACGGGATATATGATGACATGCTATACACATGGGATATATGATGACATGCTATACACACGGGATATATGATGACATGTTATACACACGGTATAACACGGGATATATGATGGCATGCTATACACACGGTATGACACGGGATATATGATGACATGCTATACACACGGGATATATCATGGCATGCTATACACACGCTATGACACGGGATATATGATGACATGCTATACACAGGGGATATATGATGACATGCTATACACACGTAATAAATGATGGCATGCTATACATACTGTATGACACGGGATATATCATGGCATGCTATACACACGGGATATATGATGACATGCTATACACACGGGATATACGATGACATGCTATACACACGGGATATATCATGGCATGCTATACACACGGGATATATGATGACATTTTATACAAACGGATATATGATGGCATGCTATACACACGGATATATGATGACATGCTATACACACGGGACATATCATGGCATGCTATACACACGGTATGACACGGGATATATCATGGCATGCTAAACACACGGATATATGATGACATGCTATGCACACGGGATATATGATGACATGCTATACACACGGGATATATCATGGCATGCTATACACACGGGATATATGATGACATGCTATACACACGGATATATGATGGCAAGCTATACACACGGATATATGGTGACATGCTATACACACGGGATATATCATGGCAGGCTATACACACGGTATGACACGGGATATATCATGGCATGCTATACACACGGATATATGATGACATGCTATACACACGGCATATCACGGGATATATCATGGCATGCTATACACACGGATATATGATGACATGCTCTACACACGGCATATCACGGGATATATGATGGCATGCTATACACACGGTATGACACGGGATATATGATGACATGCTATACACACGGCATATCACGGGATATATGATGGCATGCTATACACACGGTATGACACGGGATATATGATGACATGCTATACACACGGTATGATACGGGATATATGATGACATGCTATGCACACGGGATATATGATGACATGCTATACACACGGGATATATGATGACATGTTATACACACGGTATGACACGGGATATATGATGACATGCTATACACACGGTATGACACGGGATATATGATGACATGCTATACACACGGGATATATGATGACATGCTATACACACGGTAAGACACGGGATATATGATGACATGCTATGCACACGGGATATATGATGACATGCTATACACACGGAATATATGATGACATGTTATACACACGGTATGACACGGGATATATAATGGCATGCTATACACACGGTATGACACGGGATATATGATGACATGCTATACAAACGGTATGACACGGGATATATGATGACATGCTATACACACGGATATATGATGACATGCTATACACACGGAATGACACGGGATATATGATGACATGCTATACACACGGATATATGATGACATGCTATACACACGGTATGACACGCGATATATGATGACATGCTAAACACACGGTATGACACGGGATTTATGATGGCATGCTATACAAACGCTATGACAAGGGATATATGATGGCATGCTATACACACGGAATGACACGGGATATATGCTGACATGCTATACACACGGTATGACACGGGATATATTGAATGCTATACACACGGTATGACAGGTGATATATGATGGCATGCTATACACACGGTATGACACGGGATATATGATGACATGCCATACACACGGATATATGATGACATGCTATACACACGGATATATGATGACATGCTATACACACGGGATATATCTTGGCATGCTATACACACGGTATGACACTGAATATATGATGGCATGCTATACACACGGATATATGATGACATGCTATACACACGGCATATCACGGGATATATGATGCCATGCTATACACACGGATATATGATGACATGCTATACACACGGCATATCACGGGATATATGATGGCATGCTATACACACGGTATGACACGGGATATATGATGACATGCAATACACACGGCATATCACGGGATATATGATGGCATGCTATACACACCGATATATGATGACATGCTATACAAACGGCATATCACGGGATATATGATGGCATGCTATGCACACGGTATGACACGGGATATATGATGATGTGCTATACACACGGGATATATGATGACATGCTATACACACGGGATATATGATGACATGTTATACACACGGTATGACAAGGGATATATGATGGCATGCTATACACACGGTATGACACGGGATATATGATGACATGCTATACACAAGGTATGACACGGGATATATGATTACATGCTTTACACACGGAATGACACGGGGTATATGATGACATGCTATAGACACGGTATATATAACGACATGCTATACACACGGATATATGTTGACATGCTATACACTCGGATATATGATGACATGCTATACACACGTATATATGATGGCATGCTATACACACGGATATATGATGGCATGCTATACACACAATATACACACGGGATATATGATGGCATGCTATACACACAGTATGACACGGGATATATGATGACATGCTATACACACAGAATGACACCTGATATATGATGACATGCTATACACACGGTATGACACGGGATATATGATGGCATGCTATACACGCGGTATGACACGGGATACATAATGGCATTCTATGCACACGGTATGACACGGATATATGATGACATGCTATACACACAGTATGACACGGGATATATGATGACATGCTATACACACGGATATATGATGACATGCTATACACACGGAATGACACGGGATATATGATGACATGCTATACACACGGATATATGATGACATGCTATACACACGGTATGACACGCGATATATGATGACATGCTATACACACGGTATGACACGGGATTTATGATGGCATGCTATACAAACGGTATGACAAGGGATATATGATGGCATACTATACACACGGTATGACACGGGATATATGCTGACATGCTATACACACGGTATGACACGGGATATATGACATGCTATACACACGGTATGACAGGTGATATATGATGACATGTTATACACACGGTATGACACGGGATATATGATGACATGCTATACACACGGAATAACACCTGATATATGATGACATGCTATACACACGGTATGACACGGAATATATGATGGCATGCTATATACACGGATATAGGATGACATGCTATACACACGTATATATGATGACATGCTATACACACGGCATATCACGGGATATATGATGGCATGCTATACGCACGGTATGACACGGGATATATGATGACATGCTATACACATGGCATATCACGGGATATATGATGGCATGCTATACACACGGATATATGATGACATGCTATAAAAACGGCATATCACGAGATATATGATGGCATGCTATACACACGGTATGACACAGGATATATGATGATGTGCTATACACACGGGATATATGATGACATGCTATACACACGGGATATATGATGACATGTTATACACACGGTATGACACGGGATTTATGATGGCATGCTATACACTCGGTATGACACGGGATATATGATGACATGCTATACACAAGGTATGACACGGGATATATGATGACATGCTATACACACGGAATGACACGGGGTATATGATGACATGCTATACACACGGGATATATAATGACATGCTATACACACGGATATATGATGACATGCTATACACACGGATATATGATGGCATGCTATACACACGATATGACACGGGATATATGATGACATGCTATACACACGGAATGACTCGGGATATATGATGACATGCTATACACACGGATATATGATGACATGCTATACACACGGATATATGATGACATGCTATACACACGGATATATGATGACATGCTATACACACGGATATATGATGGCATGCTATACACACGGTATGACACGGGATATATGATGACATGCTATACACACGGGATGACACGGGATATATGATGGCATGCTATACACACGGATATATGATGGCATGCTATACACACAGTATACACACGGGATATATGATGGCATGCTATACACACACGGTATGACACGGGATATATGATGACATGCTATACACACGGAATGACACGGGATATATAATGACATGCTATACACACGGTATGACACGGGATATATGATGGCATGCTATACACGCGGTATGACACGGGATATATAATGACATTCTATACACACGGTATGACACGGATATATGATGACATGCTATACACACGGTATGACACGGGATATATGATGACATGCTATACATACGGATATATGATGACATGCTATACACACAGTATGACACGGGATATATGATGACATGCTATACACACGGTATGACACGGGATATATGATGACATGCTATACACACGTATGACACGGGATATATGATGACATGCTATACACACGGGATATATCATGGCATGCTATGCACACGGTATGACACAGGATATATGATGGCATGCTATACACACGGATATATGATGACATGCTATACACTCGAGAAAACACGTGATATATGATGGCATGCTATACACACGGTATGACACGGGATATATGATGACATGCTATACACATGGCATATCACGGGATATATGACGGCATGCTATGCACACGGATATATGATGACATGCTATACACAAGGCATATCACGGGATATATGATGGCATGCTATACACACTGTATGACACGGGATATATGATGACATTCTATACACACGGGATATATCATGGCATAATATAAACACTGTATGACACGGGATATATGATGGCATGCTATACACACGGATATATGATGACATGCTATACACACGGCATATCACGGGATATATGATGGCATGCTATACACACGGATATATGATGACATGCTATACACACGGCATATCACGGGATATATGATGGCATGCTATACACACGGTATGACACCGGATATATGATGACATGCTATACACACGGTATGACACGGTATATATGATGACATGCTATACACACGGTATGACACGGTATATATGATGACATGCTATACACACGGTATGACACGGTATATATGATGACATGCTATACACACCGTATGACACGGGATATATGATAACATGCTATACACACACGGGATATATAATGACATGCTATACACACGGATATATGATGACATGCTATACACACGGATATATGATGACATGCTATACACACGGGATATATCATGGCATGCTATACACACGGTATGACACGGTATATATGATAGCATGCTATACACACGGATATATGATGACATGCTATACACACGGCATATCACTGGATATATGATGGCATGCTATACACACGGATATATGATGACATGCTATACACACGGCATATCACGGGATATATGATGGCATGCTATACACACGGTATGACTCGGGATATATGATGACATGTTATACACACGGTATGACACGGGATATATGATGGCATGCTATACACACGGTATGACACGGGATATATGATGACATGCTATACACACGGTATGACACGGTATATATGATGTCATGCTATACATACGGAATGACACGGGATATATGATGACATGCTATACACACACGGAAAATATATAATGACATGCTATACACACGCATATATGATGACATGCTATACACACGGATATATGATGACATGCTATACACACGGTATGACACGGAATATATGATAGCATGCTATACACACGGATATATGATAACATGCTATACACACGGTATGACACGGGATATATGATGGCATGCTATACACACGGTATAACACGGGATATATGATGACATGCTATACACACGGTATAACACGGGATATATGATGACATGCTGTACACACGGTATGACACGGGATATATGATGACATGCTATACACACGGATATATGATGACATGCTATACACACGGTATATCACTGGATATATGATGGCATGCTATACACACGGATATATGATGACATGCTATACACACGGAATATCACGGGATATATGATGGCATGCTATACACACGGTATGACACGAGATATATGATGACATTCTATACACACGGCATATCACGGGATATATGATGGCATGCTATACACACGGTATGACACGGGATATATGATGACATGTTATACACACGCTATGACACGGGATATATGATGGCATGCTATACACACGGTATGACACGGGATATATGATGACATGCTATACACACGGTATGACATGGTATATATGATGACATGCTATACACACACGGGATATATAATGACATGCTATACATACGCATATATGATGACATGCTATACACACGGATATATGATGACATGCTATACACACGGGATATATCATGGCATGCTATACACACGGTATGACACGGAATATATGATAGCATGCTATACACACGGATATATGATAACATGCTATACACACGGCATATCACGGGATATATGATGGCATGCTATACACACGGATATATGATGACATGCTATACACACGGCATATCACGGGATATATGATGGCATGCTATACACACGGATATATGATGACATGCTATACACACGGCATATCACGGGATATATGATGGCATGCTATACACACAGTATGACACGGGATATATGATGATGTGCTATACACACGGTATGACACGGGATATATGATGACATGCTATACACACGGGATATATGATGACATGCTATACACACGGGATATATGATGACATGTTATACACACGGTATGACACGGGATATATGATGACATGCTATACACACGGATATATGATGGCATGCTATACACACGAATATATGATGGCATGCTATACACACAATATACATACGGGATATATGATGGCATGCTATACACACAGTATGACACGGGATATATGATGACATGCTATACACAGGGAATGACACCTGATATATGATGACATGCTATACACACGGTATGACACGGGATATATGATGGCATGCTATACACGCGGTATGACACGGGATACATAATGGCATTCTATGCACACGGTATGACACGGATATATGATGACATGCTATACACACGGTATAACACGGGATATATGATGACATGCTATACACACGGTATGACACGGGATATATGATGACATGCTATACACACGGATATATGATGACATGCTATACACACGGAATGACACGGGATATATGATGACATGCTATTCACACGGATATATGATGACATGCTATACACACGGTATGACACGGGATTTATGATGGCATGCTATACAAACGGTATGACAAGGGATATATGATGGCATGCTATACATACGGTATGACACGGGATATATGCTGACATGCTATACACACGGTATGACAGGTGATATATGATGGCATGCTATACACACGGTATGACACGGGATATATGATGACATGCTATACACACGGTATGACACGGTATATATGATGACATGCTATACACACACGGGATATATAATGACATGCTATACACACGCATATATGATGACATGCTATACACACGGCATATCACGGGATATATGATGGCATGCTATACACACGGATATATGATGACATGCTATTCACACGGCATATCACGGGATTTATGATGGCATGCTATACACACGCATATATGATGACATGCTATACACACGGCATATCACGGGATATATGATGGCATGCTATACACACGCATATATGATGACATGCTATACACACGGCATATCACGGGATATATGATGGCATGCTATACACACGGATATATGATGACATGCTATACACACGGCATATCACGGGATATATGATGGCATGCTATACACACGGATATATGATGACATGCTATACACACGGCATATCACGGGATATATGATGGCATGCTATACACACGGATATATGATGACATGCTATACACACGGCATATCACGGGATATATGATGGCATGCTATACACACGGCATATCACGGGATATATGATGGCATGCTATACACACAGTATGACACGGGATATATGATGATGTGCTATACACACGGTATGACACGGGATATATGATGACATGCTATACACACGGGATATATGATGACATGCTATACACACGGGATATATGATGACATGTTATACACACGGTATGACACGGGATATATGATGACATGCTATACACACGGATATATGATGGCATGCTATACACACGGATATATGATGGCATGCTATACACACAATATACATACGGGATATATGATGGCATGCTATACACACAGTATGACACGGGATATATGATGACATGCTATACACAGGGAATGACACCTGATATATGATGACATGCTATACACACGGTATGACACGGGATATATGATGGCATGCTATACACGCGGTATGACACGGGATACATAATGGCATTCTATGCACACGGTATGACACGGATATATGATGACATGCTATACACACGGTATAACACGGGATATATGATGACATGCTATACACACGGTATGACACGGGATATATGATGACATGCTATACACACGGATATATGATGACATGCTATACACACGGAATGACACGGGATATATGATGACATGCTATTCACACGGATATATGATGACATGCTATACACACGGTATGACACGGGATTTATGATGGCATGCTATACAAACGGTATGACAAGGGATATATGATGGCATGCTATACATACGGTATGACACGGGATATATGCTGACATGCTATACACACGGTATGACAGGTGATATATGATGGCATGCTATACACACGGTATGACACGGGATATATGATGACATGCTATACACACGGTATGACACGGTATATATGATGACATGCTATACACACACGGGATATATAATGACATGCTATACACACGCATATATGATGACATGCTATACAAACGGCATATCACGGGATATATGATGGCATGCTATACACACGGATATATGATGACATGCTATACACACGGCATATCACGGGATATATGATGGCATGCTATACACACGCATATATGATGACATGCTATACACACGGCATATCACGGGATATATGATGGCATGCTATACACACGGATATATGATGACATGCTATACACACGGCATATCACGGGATATATGATGGCATGCTATACACACGGATATATGATGACATGCTATACACACGGCATATCACGGGATATATGATGGCATGCTATACACACGGATATATGATGACATGCTATACACACGGCATATCACGGGATATATGATGGCATGCTATACACACGGATATATGATGACATGCTATACACACGGCATATCACGGGATATATGATGGCATGCTATACACACAGTATGACACGGGATATATGATGATGTGCTATACACACGGTATGACACGGGATATATGATGACATGCTATACACACGGGATATATGATGACATGCTATACACACGGGATATATGATGACATGTTATACACACGGTATGACACGGGATATATGATGACATGCTATACACACGAATATATGATGGCATGCTATACACACGGATATATGATGGCATGCTATACACACAATATACACACGGGATATATGATGGCATGCTATACTCACAGTATGACACGGGATATATGAAGACATGCTATACACACGGAATGACACCTGATATATGATGACATGCTATACACACGGTATGACACGGGATATATGATGGCATGCTATACACGCGGTATGACACGGGATACATAATGGCATTCTATGCACACGGTATGACACGGATATATGATGACATGCTATACACACGGTATAACACGGGATATATGATGACATGCTATACACACGGTATGACACGGGATATATGATGACATGCTATACACATGGATATATGATGACATGCTATACACACGGAATGACACGGGATATATGATGACATGCTATGCACACGGATATATGATGACATGCTATACACACGGTATGACACGCGATATATGATGACATGCTATACACACGGTATGACACGGGATTTATGATGGCATGCTATACAAACGGTATGACAAGGTATATATGATGGCATGCTATACACACGGTATGACACGGGATATATGCTGACATGCTATACACACGGTATGACACGGGATATATGACATGCTATACACACGGTATGACAGGTGAAATATGATGGCATGCTTTACACACGGTATGACACGGGATATATGATGACATGCTATACACAGGGGATATATGATGACATGCTATACACACGGTATGACACGGGATATATGATGACATGTTATACACACGGTATGACACGGGATATATGATGACATGTTACACACACGGTATGACACGGGATATATGATGACATGCTATACACACGGAATGACACCTGATATATGATGACATGCTATACACACGGTATGACACGGAATATATGATGGCATGCTATACACACGGATATAGGATGACATGCTATACACACGGCATATCACGGGATATATGATGGCATGCTATACACACGTATGTATGATGACATGCTATACACACGGCATATCACGGAATATATGATGGCATGCTATACACACGGATATAGGATGACATGCTATACACACGGCATATCACGGGATATATGATGGCATGCTATACACACGTATATATGATGACATGCTATACACACGGCATATCACGGGATATATGATGGCATGCTATACACACGGTATGACACGGGATATATGATGACATGCTATACACATGGCATATCACGGGATATATGATGGCATGCTATACACACGGATATATGATGACATGCTATACAAACGGCATATCACGAGATATATGATGGCATGCTATACACACGGTATGACACAGGATATATGATGATGTGCTATACACACGGGATATATGATGACATGGTATACACACGGGATATATGATGACATGTTATACACACGGTATGACACGGGATATATGATGGCATGCTATACACTCGGTATGACACGGGATATATGATGACATGCTATACACAAGGTATGACACGGGATATATGATGACATGCTATACACACGGAATGACACGGGGTATATGATGACATACTATAGACACGGGATATATAATGACATGCTATACACACGGATATATGATGACATGCTATACACACGGATATATGATGGCATGCTATACACACGATATGACACGGGATATATGATGACATGCTATACACACGGAATGACACGGGATATATGATGACATGCTATACACACGGATATATGATGACATGCTATACACACGGATATATGATGACATGCTATACACACGGATATATGATGACATGCTATACACACGGATATATGATGGCATGCTATACACACGGTATGACACGGGATATATGATGACATGCTATACACACGGGATGACACGGGATATATGATGGCATGCTATACACACGGATATATGATGGCATGCTATACACACAGTATACACACGGGATATATGATGGCATGCTATACACACACGGTATGACACGGGATATATGATGACATGCTATACACACGGAATGACACGGGATATATAATGACATGCTATACACACGGTATGACACGGGATATATGATGTCATGCTATACACGCGGTATGACAGGGGATATATAATGACATTCTATACACACGGTATGACACGGATATATGATGACATGCTATACACACGGTATGACACGGGATATATGATGACATGCTATATACACGGTATGACACGGGATATATGATGACATGCTATACACACGGTATGACACGGGATATATGATGACATGCTATACACACGGATATATGATGACATGCTATACACACGGAATGACACGGGATATGTGATGACATGCTATACACACGGATATATGATGACATGCTATACACACAGTATGACACGGGATATTTGATGACATGCTATACACACGGTATGACACGGGATATATGATGACATGCTATACACACGTATGACACGGGATATATGATGACATGGTATACACACGGGATATATGATGACATGCTATACACACGGCATATCACGGGATATATGATGGCATGCTATACACACGGATATATGATGACATGCTATACACACGGCATATCACGGGATATATGATGGCATGCTATACACACAGTATGACACGGGATATATGATGATGTGCTATACACACGGTATGACACGGGATATATGATGACATGCTATACACACGGGATATATGATGACATGCTATACACACGGGATATATGATGACATGTTATACACACGGTATGACACGGGATATATGATGACATGCTATAAACACGAATATATGATGGCATGCTATACACACGGATATATGATGGCATGCTATACACACAATATACACACGGGATATATGATGGCATGCTATACACACAGTATGACACGGGATATATGATGACATGCTATACACACGGAATGATACCTTATATATGATGACATGCTATACACACGGTATGACACGGGATATATGATGGCATGCTATACACGCGGTATGACACGGGATACATAATGGCATTCTATGCACACGGTATGACACGGATATATGATGACATGCTGTACACACGGTATAACACGGGATATATGATGACATGCTATACACACGGTATGACACGGGATATATGATGACATGCTATACACATGGATATATGATGACATGCTATACACACGGAATGACACGGGATATATGATGACATGCTATGCACACGGATATATGATGACATGCTATACACACGATATGACACGCGATATATGATGACATGCTATACACACGGTATGTCACGGGATTTATGATGGCATGCTATACAAACGGTATGACAAGGGATATATGATGTCATGCTATACACACGGTATGACACGGGATATATGCTGACATGCTATACACACGGTATGATACGGGATATATGACATGCTATACACACGATATGAAAGGTGAAATATGATGGCATGCTTTACACACGGTATGACACGGGATATATGATGACATGCTATACACAGGGGATATATGATGACATGCTATACACACGGTATGACACGGGATATATGATGACATGTTATACACACGGTATGACACGGGATATATGATGACATGCTATACACACGGAATGACACCTGATATATGATGACATGCTATACACACGGTATGACACGGAATATATGATGGCATGCTATACACACGGATATAGGATGACATGCTATACACACGGCATATCACGGGATATATGATGGCATGCTATACACACGTATTGTGTGTTGGTTGTATGGCATGCTATACACACGTATATATGATGACATGCTATACACACGGCATATCACGGAATATATGATGGCATGCTATACACACGGATATAGGATGACATGCTATACACACGGCATATCACGGGATATATGATGGCATGCTATACACACGTATATATGATGACATGCTATACACACGGCATATCACGGGATATATGATGGCATGCTATACACACGGTATGACACGGGATATATGATGACATGCTATACACATGGCATATCACGTGATATATGATGGCATGCTATACACACGGATATATGATGACATGCTATACAAACGGCATATCACGAGATATATGATGACATGCTATACACACGGTATGACACAGGATATATGATGATGTGCTATACACACGGGATATATGATGACATGGTATACACACGTGATATATGATGACATGTTATACACACGGTATGACACGGGATATATGATGGCATGCTATACACTCGGTATGACACGGGATATATGATGACATGCTATACACAAGGTATGACACGGGATATATGATGACATTCTATACACACGGAATGACACGGGGTATATGATGACATGCTATAGACACGGGATATATAATGACATGCTATACACACGGATATATGATGACATGCTATACACACGGATATATGATGGCATGCTATACACACGATATGACACGGGATATATGATGACATGCTATACACACGGAATGACACGGGATATATGATGACATGCTATACACACGGATATATGATGACATGCTATACACACGGATATATGATGACATGCTATACACACGGATATATGATGACATGCTATACACACGGATATATGATGGCATGCTATACACACGGTATGACACGGGATATATGATGACATGCTATACACACGGGATGACACGGGATATATGATGGCATGCTATACACACGGATATATGATGGCATGCTATACACACAGTATACACACGGGATATATGATGGCATGCTATACACACACGGTATGACACGGGATATATGATGACATGCTATACACACGGAATGACACGGGATATATAATGACATGCTATACACACGGTATGACACGGGATATATGATGGCATGCTATACACGCGGTATGACACGGGATATATAATGACATTCTATGCACACGGTATGACACGGGATATATGATGACATGCTATACACACGGTATGACACGGGATATATGATGACATGCTATACACACGGTATGACACGGTATATATGATGACATGCTATACACACGGTATGACACGGGATATATGATGACATGCTATACACACGGATATATGATGACATGCTATACACACGGAATGACACGGGATATATGATGACATGCTATACACACGGGATATATTATGGTATGCTATGCACACGGTATGACACAGGATATATGATGGCATGCTATACACACGGATATATGATGACATGCTATACGCACGAGAAAACACGTGATATATGATGGCATGCTATACACACGGTATGACACGGGATATATGATGACATGCTATACACACGGCATATCACGGGATATATGATGGCATGCTATACCCACGGATATATGATGACATGCTATACACAAGGCATATCACAGGATATATGATGGCATGCTATACACACGGTATGACACGGGATATATGATGACATGCTATACACACGGGATATATCATGGCATGCTATAAACACGGTATGACACGGGATATATGATGGCATGCTATACACACGGATATATGATGACATGCTATACACACGGCATATCACGGGATATATGATGGCATGCTATACACACGGATATATGATGACACGCTATACACACACGGGATATATAATGACATGCTATACACACGGATATATGATGACATGCTATACACACGGATATATGATGACATGCTATACACACGGGATATATCATGGCATGCTATACACACGGTATGACACGGAATATATGATAGCATGCTATACATACGGATATATGATGACATGCTATACACACGGCATATCACTGGATATATGATGACATGCTATACACACGGATATATGATGACATGCTATACACACGGCATATCACGGGATATATGATGGCATGCTATACACACGGTATGACACGGGATATATGATGACATGTTATACACACGGTATGACACAGGATATATGATGGCATGCTATACACACGGTATGACACGGGATATATGATGACATGCTATACACACGGTATGACACGGTATATATGATGACATGCTATACATACGGAATGACACGGGATATATGATGACATGCTATACACACACGGGATATATAATGACATGCTATACACACGCATATATGATGACATGCTATACACACGGATATATGATGACATGCTATACACACGGGATATATCATGGCATGCTATGCACACGGTATGACACGGAATATATGATAGCATGCTATACACACGGATATATGATAACATGCTATACACACGGCATATCACGGGATATATGATGGCATGCTATACACACGGATATATGATGACATGCTATACACACGGCATATCACTGGATATATGATGGCATGCTATACACACGGATATATGATGACATGCTATACACACGGCATATCACTGGATATATGATGGCATGCTATACACACGGATATATGATGACATGCTATACACACGGCATATCACGGGATATATGATGGCATGCTATACACACAGTATGACACGAGATATATGATGACATTCTATACACACGGCATATCACGGGATATATGATGGCATGCTATACACACGGTATGACACGGGATATATGATGACATGTTATACACACGGTATGACACGGGATATATGATGGCATGCTATACACACGGTATGACACGGGATATATGATGACATGCTATACACACGGTATGACACGGTATATATGATGACATGCTATACATACGGAATGACACGGGATATATGATGACATGCTATACACACACGGGATATATAATGACATGCTATACACACGCATATATGATGACATGCTATACACACGGATATATGATGACATGCTATACACACGGGATATATCATGGCATGCTATACACACGGTATGACACGGAATATATGATAGCATGCTATACACACGGATATATGATAACATGCTATACACACGGCATATCACGGGATATATGATGGCATGCTATACACACGGATATATGATGACATACTATACACACGGCATATCACGGGATATATGATGGCATGCTATACACACAGATATATGATGACATGCTATACACATGGCATATCACGGGATATATGATGGCATGCTATACACACAGTATGACACGGGATATATGATGATGTGCTATACACACGGTATGACACGGGATATATGATGACATGCTATACACACGGGATATATGATGACATGCTATACACACGGGATATATGATGACATGTTATACACACGGTATGACACGGGATATATGATGACATGCTATACACACGGATATATGATGGCATGCTATACACACGGATATATGATGGCATGCTATACACACAGTATGACACGGGATATATGATGACATGCTATACACACGGAATGACACCTGATATATGATGACATGCTATACACACGGTATGACACGGGATATATGATGGCATGCTATACACGCGGTATGACACGGGATACATAATGGCATTCTATGAACACGGTATGACACGGATATATGATGACATGCTATACACACGGTATAACACGGGATATATGATGACATGCTATACACACGGTATGACACGGGATATATGATGACATGCTATACACACAGATATATGATGACATGCTATACACACGGTATGACACGCGATATATGATGACATGCTATACACACGGTATGACACGGGATTTATGATGGCATGCTATACAAACGGTATGACAAGGGATATATGATGGCATGCTATACACACGGTATGACACGGGATATATGCTGACATGCTATACACACGGTATGACACGGGATATATGACATGCTATACACACGGTATGACAGGTGATATATGATGGCATGCTATACACACGGTATGACACGGGATATATGCTGACATGCTATACACACGGTATGACACGGGATATATGACATGTTATACACACGGTATGACAGGTGATATATGATGGCATGCTATACACACGGTATGACACGGGATATATGATGACATGCTATACACACGGATATATGATGACATGCTATACACACGGGATATATGATGACATGCTATACACACGGTATGACACGGGATATATGATGACATGCTATACACACGGTTATATGATGACATGCTATACACACGGTATGACACGGGATATATGATGACATGCTATACACACGGATATATGATGACATGCTATACACACGGTATGACACGGGATATTTGATGGCATGCTATACACACGGATATATGATGACATGCTATACACACGGGATATATGATGACATGCTATACACACGGATATATGATGACATGCTATACACACGGATATATGATGACATGCTATACACACGGATATATGATGACATGCTATACACACGGATAAATGATGGCATGCTATACACACGGATATGACACGGGATATTTGATGGCATGCTATATACACGGTATGACACGGGTATATGATGACATGCTATTCACACGGTATGACATGGGATATATGATGGCATGCTATACACACGGCATATCACGGGATATATGATGGTATGCTATACACACGGAATGACACGGGATATATGATGACATGCTATGCACACGGTGTGACACGGGATATATGATGACATGCTATACACACGGTATTACACGGGCTATATGATGGCATGCTATACACGCGGTATGACACGGGATATATGATGACATGCTATACACGCGTTATGACACGGGATATATGATGACATGCTATACAAACGGTATGACACGGATATATGATGACATGCTATATACACGGTATGACACGGGATATATGATGACATGCTATACACACAATATGACACGGGATATATGATGGCATGCTATACACACGGTATGACACGGGATATATGATGGCATGCTATACACACGGAATGACACGGGATATATGATGGCATGCTATGCACACGGAATGACACGGGATATATGATGGTATGCTATGCACACGGAATGACACGGGATATATGATGACATGCTATGCACACGGAATGACACGGGATATATGATGACATGCTATACACACGGTATGACACGGGATATATGATGGTATGCTATACAAACGGAATGACATGGGATATATGATGACATGCTATACACACGGTGTGACACCGGTGGTATGTCATATACATGGTATAATATTTACTGTTTATGTCATATTGCGATACTCCAGCTGTTAGAAGTTGGAGAAGGACCCCTGGTGATGTATTGCATGCATTGAGTAGAACCACCAAACTTTCGCTAGATAGCTCGATAGCTCCCACACATGAAATAATTCGAACCTACAACGACGAGGCGCCACCGATTTAATGATCAAACATACAAATTACAAAGTGTTCTCAAGTGTGTATTATCGGCTGCAACTATAATTTGACATTATATAGATTTCTTTATTTATAGAGGGTGACCTAATTAGTTTTGAACTAATCCTCCTTAGGGCCCTCGAACATTATGTTTAGGAAACTGGTAAGCCAGTGAGCGCAGGTTCGACCCCCCGTCTGACCCTAATAAAATGAACAATGTTTCAGATGGAACTTTAAACCGAAGTCTCGTGTCGATACTGTACACCGTGCACGTAAAAGAAACAGAAGAGACTCTGGAATGGGTCTCTGTCTGTATCATTGCACTATCAATGACTAATCTCGCTCGTCGCTCATATGGGTAACCGGTAGCGACGATAAATAAACGTAAAACACACATGTTATGGAAAATAACAACTGAATTTGGATCTGCATGAGTAGGCTGGGAACAGGTTATATTTTGCCTGGTCAGTCAAATAAATATATTTTAACACCGAGACTATTAATTGGCCCGTATTGAGTTTCTGATCATATCAGGCTGTCACTTTGCCAGAACTTAAAACGTGCAAAATCGACAGACTGGCACCCAGGCTGCTGCATGAGGTGTATAACCCGTACTTGAGTAATATGCTAGATTATTCCAATTAGAAAATATATAACAATATATCTACTCACGTCCGGATTTCCATGGGAAATCAAAATGTCTCCATTCCACCAAACCCAACTGATAATAATGCTCAAGTATTGCTTGTGTCCGATTGGTAATGTTATACGTAAACATAAATATTTTATCAACTTGCATTTCCCGATAATATTCTATCCAATTAATCAAATTGTCATCATCAATACGTCCATAAAGAATTTTTAAACAAATAGCAAATGAATTATTTTTCGTTTGTAACTTTGGTATTAAAGGTTTAATATATTCGCTCAGATTATTCGTGCAATTTTTCTTCGCAAATTGTAATGTAACACCTTTAACATTATACAGAGAACTGTTGATTGGACATGAAATTTGACTTCCCAGAAGGCTCAGCGTTTTATGTTGCCATATTCTCTTTGGGTTGAAATATTCCGAAACATGGTTAGACTTAGAAAGGATACAACATTTAATATTCGACTGCCTAATTTTAGCTGCTTGCCAACCCTGTAGCTTTACTTCTCTTTGGTACTGTGTTTGTGTTTCCGTAATGGAACCTATCACGGACAAAATAAATATTTCCAACTTTCCTTTCCTAATAATATTCCAATTATTATTAATTTCAAATGTTGTTTCTGTCATTTGAATCGGTACGCGCGATAATCGGTCATACTTGTCCATCTCTAAGTCCAAACTGCTAATATGTGTGGAATTCTTGAATGTCTGGAGGTCTGTCTTTGTGTTCTTGATATCTGTTTTATTTAGCTGCATGTCTACGTCTTCTGTAGGTATTGCTGTAGTGTTCCCTCGGAGATACTGTAATGCCCCAATCATGCCGGAATACGTTCCATTTGTTGTCACTATTGAGTTGACGTTTGTGTGATGGGGGTAACCATTTTTAACAACATGACCGTTATACACCTGTAAAATGGATATATAAGCAACCTCACATTAGTACATGGGGGTCTCAGTGACCGAGTGGTACATAGGGGTCTCAGTGACCGAGTGGTATATGGGGGTCTCAGTGACCGAGTAGTACATAGGGGTCTCAGTGGCCGAGTGGTACAATATGGTGGTCTATAAATGCCAAAGATATAGAAAATGAACGATTGACTACAGACTTTCCATTTAGTACATTCGAAAGACTGAAATGTTTTTTCTGGGCATTTTGGCACATTTATATTATTTCTGTATTATACAGTTCTTTCACCCATGAAATAACTGTTTTATTACCTAATGCTTTATAACGTTTTTTGTACTCAGAGAGTCCCTATTTTCTAATAAAACATTGAGTTCATCCTCAGTCATGTCTTCAAACCTAGCCTGGGCCATAATTCAAGATAAATTTCTGTTTTTCCCAGTTTGTCGGCTGATGACTAATCAATCATCATTTGTAAACTCTTGGTTTTGGTCTAAAAGCCGGTACGACGGTAAGTATGCAATAAATACGGAAAGGAATTAATGAACGCAAAGGAGGGCTTCACATAATGTATATCGATGACTTCAAGCGCAGTCGGAGCTAATATGTATTCAGGACGTATTTTTTACTTTGACTTCCATAACACCATATTGCGCATCCTACTGCGCACAGTGAAAGCATACTCAGAGTATGATTGGTTCAAAAGTCTAGTATGAAACAGTTGAAACTATTGCCCGGTCAACAGTTCGAACTGTTGCCCAGACCTGAGCGAAGGATAAAAAATGCAATGAAACAGGCAAAAATAACGAATTACAAGTTATATAGAGCATTGGGTAATAACATAGGGTTAGTCCTCGCACTTTACCGTCGGGTCTCGGGACATCATCAAAACAGTGACCATCCTGAGACAGTTCTCCCCTGACAACGTCATCACCATTGGACTGTAGCCACGTTTCAGTGATCACACAGAAGTCTATTCCGTCCTCCAAGATGTGCTGAAGAAGGTCAGCAGATTTTCCTCGCACATACCTTGTGTTTACAATCGAAAGTTTCAATTGTTCAATTTGAATCAAGTTTGTCAGGTGAATGCCAGCATTAGGCTTTGTCCTCGGGCGACCTAGTCCGGTAATTAAAGGTGGCGATATGCAGTGAGGTTCAAACAAATTGATGGGAAAGGTTTTTCAATGGATATGACTTCAATGATACCTCTATAGTGTGTAATAAAAAGTCCCACGAAATCCAGCTATGGAAAATACCTTAAAAGTGACGAAATCCAAGATGGCCGCCATCCGGATGACGGAAATAAGAAAACGGTCATAATTATGTATCTAATCATGATACAATCAAATGTAATATTTCTATTCGTACTAGTTTCTCATGAGGCATGAGATGGAAACTGTGTTGGCTTCGTAAAACCAACATGACAAAGCCAAAACAAAATGGCCGCCATATATTACTAAAAATTACTCGTTTTTCGATGTATATGCAGTTGAACGATTCTGATTCATGAAACATGGCCACCCTATCGGACAAGTTTACCTGTGCATTGTGCATGGAGACAGTCGACATGGGTAAACCTCAAGAATATTCACAATTGCGAGAAAAAGGCAATCAACGAATCTACGAAAGCTCGAAACATTAATATTCCCGAAATAAAGTACAATCCGAATGAACGACTCCATGTACACAAGGAGTGCAGACGCTTGCATACGCATCCAACTAGTATCAGGGCATCTCAGCAACAGGGTCCTTCAACTGGTTCCCGCCATCTACGATCCCATGCCAGAGCTTTCAATTTTAAACAAAATTGTGTTCTCGAACGTTTGCGACGGTCGCATGAGTCTAGGTTATGCCCTAGCTTCGGATGTCATTTCACAACTACAGTTAGCGTTAGAGAACTGGTGTGCGATGATGAAACCATATCGCACAACCAACCTCTGGATCATGTATATACATCTGGTTAGCATCCTCCGATCTCTGCTCCAATCTTCACGTGGCGGGAACTGGACGCTCTATCTTCCGTCCCTTCACGATATGCTCCCATTCCTAGCTGCGTCAGGTCATAATAACTACACCAAGCCACTCGTTCTATACTTGGAGAAGATGGAAAAGCTCGAGAAGACACATCCAGCTGTTTATAGCAAGTTCCTAGAGGGACTATTCGTCATCCGCCACAGTGACAGTTATTGGTCCGGAATATTCAGCGATCTGTGCATCGAGCAGGTACTGATGGGAAGCATTAAATCAGTTGATGGGCTTACCCGAGGACGATGATTTCAGGAGTCAACCAGTTTGCTATGGCTGTTATCAATGCCAGCATGTGGGGAAGTCCACACGGCCCTACAGAAAGTGACTGTTCTCTCACGGACTGATGGTGATGCGGTGCACAAAGATCTTTCCCAATCAAGATTGAAGCGGGATGCAAAAGACCTCCAGACAGTCCTTGACTATCTACAAGAAAGAAAACCATTCACACAAAACAGTAAGGAACTCCACAGTCTCTCATCTGGGATCGTTGGAGAAGGGTCAGTTAACGTTGACAGCGCTAAGACCATAGGGGATGCTATTCTGACCTATATGGCAGGAAAGTCTGTCTCGCAACACAAATGTGTGAAGAAAGATCAGGTCCGTACTTGGCTTCCTCAGTGTATGTTTCCTCTGAAGGCGAGAAGATTGAGATTAATCCACAGCAGCTATACCAACGCCTAATCGTTGCAGGTATCGGCAATATCGAGCTCACGGAATTGTTCCAGTATGAGTTGTGTTCGTATCCCTCATCGCTGTTCGACTCCAAATTGCTTATGCGGCTTCCAGACAAAGCTGATCTCGAGAATGGCCTTGTTAAGAAGATCCCAGCGTATGTTGTCTCTGACCAACCACTTGACATGCTTGAAGTGATGTATGTTGTAGATGTAGGTGCAATGTTGCAGCGTATACCCTGGTCAAAGTCCACCACATATTTCAATCTCTGCAAACTCTACATCCAGTTCATTCAGAGACATTACCAGCGCGTGCTAGTCGTGTTTGATGGCTATGGAAGTGACCCGTCTACCAAGGATGAGACTTACGAACGGCGGACTGGAAGCGAGATGGGAGTGGATGTCGATTTCACGGACGACATGATTCTCAAAATGAAGAAAAAAACTTTTCTTGCTAACTCCAAGAACAAGCAAATGTTCATCAACAGCCTCTCGTCACAGATGGAGAAAGAAGGCATCCATGTGAAGCAGTCCTCTGGAGATGCTGATAATGACATCGCAATGTCTGCATGTGCCCTCGCCCGAACGAAACATGTGGTAGTTGTTGGTGATGACACTGACTTGCTGATAATACTACAGCACCATTTCAACCCTGATGATGATGATTGAGCTTATTAACCCTCGCCTCCGGCGAACCATATGGGCGAGCGATTTCATCCCTGCTAAACACCGGAGTATTTATCTTCAGACCAGCTCTAAACTCATCAACATAGGTAGCCTCCACAGTTCACTGAATCCAGGCATCAGTGAATCATTGGTCTTCATCCACGCCTTATCTGGTTGCGATACAACCTCAAGACCTTATGGAATAGGAAATGTATCTGCAATGGGGAAGTATAAAGATTTGCAAGGACCATGATCAGTGTTCATAACGCCTGAGAAAAGCCAGGAAGAAGTTGAAGCAGCGGCACTGGCAGTGCTATATGCTTGTAAGCAGGGCACATACCTCAATCTCGAACGAGCATCCATGTTCTCTGAGAAGGTAGCTTCAAGCTCAAGTTATGTACCTCCTGAATGTCTTCCACCAACTACTGATGCTGCTAGATTTCACAGTAGAAGGGTCTACCACCAAGTACAGACCTGATTGGGGAACAACATGGAGGCCACTGAGTGGGGATGGGTCCTACGCAAGACAAGGCTCGGGACTGTCCTGAAACCAAATAGAATGGAGCAGGTTGCACCTCCTGCCTCCCTCCTAAAGATGATCCGGTGTAAATGCACTGGACATTGTGGAAAGAACACGTGATCATGCAGGAAACATGGACTCCAGTGCACGCTTGGCTGTGGACAGTGCAAGGGCATCAATGGGCCAATTCCTGATGACTCGGACACTGACTCTGAAACTTAACATGTTGTACTAGTATTAACAAGTTGTATACAGTATTGAACATGATAAACATATTGAAAAATTTAGAAAAATGTGTCTGTTATTTTTTTCATCAGCAATATTGTACCTAGGTTTAAAACTTACCATTTAGGTCATATATGGCCGCCATTTTGTTTTTGCTTGGCTCTACGAAGCCAACACAGTGTCCATCGCATGCCTCATGAGATGCTAGTACGAATAGACATATTACACTTGATTGTATCATGATTAGGTACATAATTATGACCATTTTCCTATTTCCGTCATCCGGATGGCGGCCATCTTGGATTTCGTCAATTTTAAGGTATTTTCCATAGCTGGATTTCGTGGGACTTTTTTTACATACTATAGAGGTATCATTGAAGTCATATCCATTGAAAAACCTTTCCCATCAATTTGTTTGAACCTTTTTACTTTAATTACCGGACTAACCAGCTCGTTTACCTCTATACACCAATACTGTTTAAGCAAAGTTAATGTTTCTTCATTTGGTATTGTAAACCTTCTAGACACAAAGCTATAATCCACTATTTGCTGTCTACTGTACTGTATTGTACCTGTACACGGATTAGCCATAACTGCGCCAGACTGGGGAAATTATTGGTGTGTAGCTCCAATATTTGTCAATAATCAATTGATTTACATCAAAGTTATTCAATAATCCAATGATAATTCCATAGAATACATTCAGCAGCATGTTGGTCACACGCCCATAGATAACTATGACAAAAATCCAATTTCTAGAATCACTAGTATTCTTAAAATGTACAGTGTAGATTGGTGTGTAGATCATGTAGAGTGTACCGTGTTGAGTAGTTCATGTAGAGTGTAGCTTGGTGAGTAGTTCATGTAGAGTGTAGCGTGGTGAGTAGTTCATGTAGAGTGTAGCTTGGTGAGTAGATCATGTAGAGTGTAGCTTGGTGAGTAGATCATGTAGAGTGTAGCTTGGTGAGTAGTTCATGTAGAGTGTAGCTTGGTGAGTAGATCATGTAGAGTGTAGCGTGGTGAGTAGATCATGTAGAGTGTAGCTTGGTGAGTAGATCATGTAGAGTGTAGCTTGGTGAGTAGATCATGTAGAGTGTAGCTTGGTGAGTAGATCATGTAGAGTGTAGCTTGGTGAGTAGTTCATGTAGAGTGTAGCTTGGTGAGTAGATCATGTAGAGTGTATATTAGTGAGTAGATCATGTAGAGTGTAGCTTGGTGAGTAGATCATGTAGAGTGTAGCTTGGTGAGTAGTTCATGTAGAGTGTAGCGTGGTGAGTAGATCATGTAGAGTGTAGCTTGGGGAGTAGATCATGTAGAGTGTAGCTTGGTGAGTAGATCATGTAGAGTGTATATTAGTGAGTAGATCATGTAGAGTGTAGCTTGGTGAGTAGATCATGTAGAGTGTATATTAGTGAGTAGATCATGTAGAGTGTAGCTTGGTGAGTAGATCATGTAGAGTGTATATTAGTGAGTAGATCATGTAGAGTGTAGCTTGGTGAGTAGATCATGTAGAGTGCAGCGTGTTGAGTAGATCAGGTAGAGTGTATATTAGTGAGTAGATCATGTAGAGTGTAGCTTGGTGAGTAGATCATGTAGAGTGTAGCTTAGTGAGTAGATCATGTAGAGTGTATATTAGTGAGTAGATCATGTAGAGTGTAGCGTGGTGAGTAGTTCATGTAGAGTGTAGCTTTGTGAGTATTTCATGTAGAGTGTAGCTTGGTGAGTAGATCATATAAAGTGTATATTAGTGAGTAGATCATGTAGAGTGTATATTAGTGAGTAGATCATGTAGAGTGTAGCTTGGTGAGTAGATCATGTAGAGTGTAGCTTGGTGAGTAGATCCTGTAGAGTGTATATTAGTGAGTAGATCATGTAGAGTGTAGCTTGGTGAGTAGATCATGTAGAGTGCATAGTAGTGAGTATATCATGTAGAGTGTAGCGTGGTGAGTAGTTCATGTAGAGTGTAGCTTGGTGAGTAGATCATGTAGAGTGTAGCTTGATGAGTAGTTCATGTAGAGTGTAGCGTGGTGAGTAGTTCATGTAGAGTGTAGCGTGGTGAGTAGTTCATGTAGAGTGTAGCTTGGTGAGTAGTTCATGTAGAGTGTAGCTTGGTGAGTAGTTCATGTAGAGTGTAGCTTGGTGAGTAGATCATGTAGATTGTATATTAGTGAGTAGATCATGTAGAGTGTAGCTTGGTGAGTAGATCATGTAGAGTGTAGCTTGGTGAGTAGATCATGTAGAGAGTAGCTTGGGGAGTAGATCATGTAGAGTGTAGCTTGGTGAGTAGATCATGTAGAGTGTATATTAGTGAGTAGATCATGTAGAGTGTAGCTTGGTGAGTAGTTCATGTAGAGTGTAGCGTGGTGAGTAGATCATGTAGAGAGTAGCTTGGGGAGTAGATCATGTAGAGTGTAGCTTGGTGAGTAGATCATGTAGAGTGTATATTAGTGAGTAGATCATGTAGAGTGTAGCTTGGTGAGTAGATCATGTAGAGTGTATATTAGTGAGTAGATCATGTAGAGTGTAGCTTGGTGAGTAGATCATGTAGAGTGTAGCGTGTGGAGTAGATCATGTAGAGTGTATATTAGTGAGTAGATCATGTAGAGTGTAGCTTGGTGAGTAGATCATGTAGAGTGTAGCTTAGTGAGTAGATCATGTAGAGTGTATATTAGTGAGTAGATCATGTAGAGTGTAGCGTGGTGAGTAGTTCATGTAGAGTGTAGCTTGGTGAGTAGATCATGTAGAGTGTAGCTTGGTGAGTAGATCATGTAGAGTGTATATTAGTGAGTAGATCATGTAGAGTGTATATTAGTGAGTAGATCATGTAGAGTGTAGCTTGGTGAGTAGATCATGTAGAGTGTAGCTTGGTGAGTAGATCATGTAGAGTGTATATTAGTGAGTAGATCATGTAGAGTGTAGCTTGGTGAGTAGATCATGTAGAGTGTATATTAGTGAGTAGATCATGTAGAGTGTAGCGTGGTGAGTAGTTCATGTAGATTGTAGCTTGGTGAGTAGATCATGTAGAGTGTAGCTTGATGAGTAGTTCATGTAGAGTGTAGCGTGGTGAGTAGTTCATGTAGAGTGTAGCGTGGTGAGTAGTTCATGTAGAGTGTAGCTTGGTGAGTAGTTCATGTAGAGTGTAGCGTGGTGAGTAGTTCATGTAGAGTGTAGCTTGGTGAGTAGATCATGTAGAGTGTAGCGTGGTGAGTAGATCATGTAGAGTGTAGCTTGGTGAGTAGATCATGTAGAGTGTAGCTTGGTGAGTAGATCATGTAGAGTGTAGCTTGGTGAGTAGATCATGTAGAGTGTAGCTTGGTGAGTAGTTCATGTAGAGTGTACCTTGGTGAGTAGATCATGTAGAGTGTATATTAGTGAGTAGATCATGTAGAGTGTAGCTTGGTGAGTAGATCATGTATAGTGTAGCTTGGTGAGTAGTTCATGTAGAGTGTAGCGTGGTGAGTAGATCATGTAGAGTGTAGCATGGTGAGTATATCATGTAGAGTGTAGCTTGGTGAGTAGATCATGTAGAGTGTATATTAGTGAGTAGATCATGTAGAGTGTAGCTTGGTGAGTAGATCATGTAGAGTGTATATTAGTGAGTAGATCATGTAGAGTGTAGCTTGGTGAGTAGATCATGTAGAGTGTAGCGTGTTGAGTAGATCATGTAGAGTGTATATTAGTGAGTAGATCATGTAGAGTGTAGCTTGGTGAGTAGATCATGTAGACTGTAGCTTAGTGAGTAGATCATGTAGAGTGTATATTAGTGAGTAGATCATGTATAGTGTAGCGTGGTGAGTAGTTCATGTAGAGTGTAGCTTGGTGAGTAGATCATGTAGAGTGTAGCTTGGTGAGTAGATCATGTAGAGTGTATATTAGTGAGTAGATCATGTAGAGTGTAGCTTGGTGAGTAGATCATGTAGAGTGTATATTAGTGAGTAGATCATGTACAGTGTAGCGTGGTGAGTAGTTCATGTAGACTGTAGCTTGGTGAGTAGATCATGTAGAGTGTAGCTTGGTGAGTAGATCATGTAGAGTGTAGCTTGGTGAGTAGTTCATGTAGAGTGTAGCTTGGTGAGTAGATCATGTAGAGTGTATATTAGTGAGTAGATCATGTAGAGTGTAGCTTGGTGAGTAGATCATGTAGAGTGTAGCTTGGTGAGTAGTTCATGTAGAGTGTAGCTTGGTGAGTAGATCATGTAGAGTGTAGCTTGATGAGTAGTTCATGTAGAGTGTAGCGTGGTGAGTAGTTCATGTAGAGTGTAGCGTGGTGAGTAGTTCATGTAGAGTGTAGCTTGGTGAGTAGTTCATGTAGAGTGTAGCTTGGTGAGTAGTCCATGTAGAGTGTAGCTTGGTGAGTAGATCATGTATAGTGTATATTAGTGAGTAGATCATGTAGAGTGTAGCTTGGTGAGTAGATCATGTAGAGTGTAGCTTGGTGAGTAGTTCATGTAGAGTGTATCGTGGTGAGTAGATCATGTAGAGAGTAGCTTGGGGAGTAGATCATGTAGAGTGTATATTAGTGAGTAGATCATGTAGAGTGTAGCTTGGTGAGTAGATCATGTAGAGTGTATATTAGTGAGTAGATCATGTAGAGTGTAGCTTGGTGAGTAGATCATGTAGAGTGTAGCGTGTGGAGTAGATCATGTAGAGTGTATATTAGTGAGTAGATCATGTAGAGTGTAGCTTGGTGAGTAGATCATGTAGAGTGTAGCTTGGTGAGTAGATCATGTAGAGTGTATATTAGTGAGTAGATCATGTAGAGTGTAGCTTGGTGAGTAGATCATGTAGAGTGTATATTAGTGAGTAGATCATGTAGAGTGTAGCTTGGTGAGTAGATCATGTAGAGTGTAGCGTGTGGAGTAGATCATGTAGAGTGTATATTAGTGAGTAGATCATGTAGAGTGTAGCTTGGTGAGTAGATCATGTAGAGTGTAGCGTGGTGAGTAGTTCATGTAGAGTGTAGCTTGGTGAGTAGATCATGTAGAGTGTAGCGTGGTGAGTAGATCATGTAGAGTGTAGCTTGGTGAGTAGATCATGTAGAGTGTAGCTTGGTGAGTAGATCATGTAGAGTGTAGCTTGGTGAGTAGATCATGTAGAGTGTAGCTTGGTGAGTAGATCATGTAGAGTGTAGCTTGGTGAGTAGATCATGTAGAGTGTAGCTTGGTGAGTAGATCATGTAGAGTGTAGCTTGGTGAGTAGATCATGTAGAGTGTAGCTTGGTGAGTAGTTCATGTAGAGTGTAGCTGGTGAGTAGATCATGTAGAGTGTAGGTTGTGAGTAGATCATGTAGAGTGTAGCTTGGTGAGTAGATCATGTAGAGTGTAGGGTGAGTAGTTCATGTAGAGTGTAGCTTGGTGAGTAGATCATGTAGAGTGTATATTAGTGAGTAGATCATGTAGAGTGTAGCTTGGTGAGTAGATCATGTAGAGTGTAGCTTGGTGAGTAGATCATGTAGAGTGTAGCTTGGTGAGTAGATTGTAGAGTGTAGCTTGGTGAGTAGATCATGTAGAGTGTAGCTTGGTGAGTAGATCATGTAGAGTGTATATTAGTGAGTAGATCATGTAGAGTGTAGCTTGGTGAGTAGATCATGTAGAGTGTATATTAGTGAGTAGATCATGTAGAGTGTAGCTTGGTGAGTAGATCATGTAGAGTGTAGCGTGGTGAGTAGTTCATGTAGAGTGTAGCTTGGTGAGTAGATCATGTAGAGTGTAGCTTGGTGAGTAGATCATGTAGAGTGTAGCTTGGTGAGTAGATCATGTAGAGTGTATATTAGTGAGTAGATCATGTAGAGTGTAGCTTGGTGAGTAGATCATGTAGAGTGTAGCTTGGTGAGTAGATCATGTAGAGTGTAGCTTGGTGAGTAGATCATGTAGAGTGTCTTGTGAGTAGATCATGTAGAGTGTAGCTTGGTGAGTAGATCATGTAGAGTGTAGCTTGGTGAGTAGATCATGTAGAGTGTAGCTTGGTGAGTAGATCATGTAGAGTGTAGCATGGTGAGTAGATCATGTAGAGTGTTGCATGGTGAGTAGTTCATGTAGAGTGTAGCTTGGTGAGTAGATCATGTAGAGTGTAGCTTGGTGAGTAGTTCATGTAGAGTGTAGCTTGGTGAGTAATTCATGTAGAGTGTATATTAGTGAGTAGATCATGTAGAGTGTAGCATGGTGAGTAGTTCATGTAGAGTGTAGCTTGGTGAGTAGATCATGTAGAGTGTAGCTTGGTGAGTAGTTCATGTAGAGTGTAGCTTGGTTAGTAGTTCATGTAGAGTGTAGCTTGGTGAGTAGTTCATGTAGAGTGTAGCTTGGTGAGTAGTTCATGTAGAGTGTATATTAGTGAGTAGATCATGAAGAGTGTAGCTTGGTGAGTAGATCATGTAGAGTGTAGCTTGGTGAGTAGATCATGTAGAGTGTAGCTTGGTGAGTAGATCATGTAGAGTGTAGCATGGTGAGTAGTTCATGTAGAGTGTAGCTTGGTGAGTAGATCATGTAGAGTGTAGCTTGGTGAGTAGATCATGTAGAGTGTAGCTTGGTGAATAGATCATGTAGAGTGTAGCTTGGTGAGTAGATCATGTAGAGTGTACATTAGTGAGTAGATCATGTAGAGTGTAGCTTGGTGAGTAGTTCGTGTAGAGTGTAGCTTGGTGAGTAGATCATGTAGAGTGTAGCTTGGTGAGTAGATCATGTAGAGTGAAGCTTGGTGAGTAGATCATGTAGAGTGTAGCTTGGTGAGTAGATCATGTAGAGTGTAGCTTGGTGAGTAGATCATGTATAGTGTACATTAGTGAGTAGATCATGTAGAGTGTAGCTTGGTGAATAGATCATGTAGAGTGTAGCTTGGTGAGTAGATCATGTAGAGTGTACATTAGTGAGTAGATCATGTAGAGTGTAGCTCGGTGAGTAGTTCATGTAGAGTGTAGCTTGGTGAGTAGATCATGTAGAGTGTAGCTTGGTGAGTAGATCATGTAGAGTGAAGCTTGGTGAGTAGATCATGTAGAGTGTAGCTTGGTGAGTAGATCATATAGAGTGTAGCTTGGTGAGTAGTTCATGTAGAGTGTAGCTTGATGAGTAGATCATGTAGAGTGTAGCTTGGTGAGTAGATCATGTAGAGTGTAGCTTGGTGAGTAGATCATGTAGAGTGTAGCTTGGTGAGTAGATCATGTAGAGTGTAGCTTGGTGAGTAGATCATGTAGAGTGTAGCTTGGTGAGTAGATCATGTAGAGTGTAGATTGGTGAGTAGATCATGTAGAGTGTAGCTTGGTGAGTAGATCATGTAGAGTGTAGCTTGGTGAGTAGATCATGTAGAGTGTAGTTTGGTGAGTAGTTCACTAGGATTAACTGGTCACATCCAATCATTCTACTCAGTTACGTTGAATAAACATATAATTTCCATATTAACCATGTAGCTTCCATATTAACCATGTATCTTCCATATTAACCATGTAACTTCCATATTAACCATGTATCTTCCATATTAACCATGTATCTTCCATATTAACCATGTAACTTCCATATTAACCATGTATCTTCCATATTAACCATGTAACTTCCATATTAACCATGTATCTTCCATATTAACCATGTAGCTTCCATATTAACCATGTAGCTTCCATATTAACCATGTAGCTTCCATATTAACCATGTATCTTCCATATTAACCATGTAGCTTCCATATTAACCATGTATCTTCCATATTAACCATGTATCTTCCATATTAACCATGTAACTTCCATATTAACCATGTACCTTCCATATTAACCATGTAACCTCCATATTAACCATGTAGCTTCCATATTAACCATGTAAATTCCATTATATTAACCATGTATCTTCCATTATATTAACCATGTAGCTTCCATATTAACCATGTAGCTTCCATTATATTAACCATGTAGCTTCCATATTAACCATGTAACTTACATTATATTAACCATGTATCTTCCATTATATTAACCATGTAGCTTCCATATTAACCATGTAGCTTCCATATTAACCATGTATCTTCCATATTAACCATGTAACTTCCATTATATTAACCATGTAACTTCCATTATATTAACCATGTATCTTCCATATTAACCATGTAGCTTCCATATTAACCATGTATCTTCCATTATATTAACCATGTAACTTCCATTATATTAACCATGTATCTTCCATTATATTAACCATGTAGCTTCCATATTAACCATGTAGCTTCCATTATATTAACCATGTAGCTTCCATATTAACCATGTAGCTTCCATATTAACCATGTAGCTTCCATATTAACCATGTATCTTCCATATTAACCATGTATCTTCCATATTAACCATGTATCTTCCATATTAACCATGTATCTTCCATATTAACCATGTAGCTTCCATATTAACCATGTATCTTCCATATTAACCATGTAAATTCCATTATATTAACCATGTATCTTCCATATTAACCATGTATCTTCCATATTAACCATGTATCTTCCATATTAACCATGTATCTTCCATATTAACCATGTATCTTCCATATTAACCATGTATCTTCCATATTAACCATGTAACTTCCATTATATTAACCATGTAGCTTCCATTATATTAACCATGTAGCTTCCATTATATTAACCATGTAGCTTCCATATTAACCATGTATCTTCCATATTAACCATGTAGCTTCCATATTAACCATGTATCTTCCATATTAACCATGTAGCTTCCATATTAACCATGTAGCTTCCATATTAACCATGTAGCTTCCATATTAACCATATAGCTTCCATATTAACCATGTATCTTCCATATTAACCATGTATCTTCCATATTAAACATGTAACTTCCATATTAACCATGTAGCTTCCATATTAACCATGTAGCTTCCATATTAACCAGGTATCTTCCATACGAACCATGTATCTTCCATATTAACCATGTATCTTCCATATTAAACATGTAACTTCCATATTAACCATGTAGCTTCCATATTAACCATGTAGCTTCCATATTAACCAGGTATCTTCCATACGAACCATGTAGCTTCCATATTAACCATGTAGCTTCGATATTAACCATGTAGTTTCCATATTAACCATGTAACTTCCATATTAACCATGTATCTTCCATATTAAACATGTAACTTCCATTATGAATCCATTATAGAAATAGTTTCAGCTAGATTGTATGATATGTTGTACAATGCATATATACTTGAATATCAGGGCATAATCAGGATGTATTTGATATCTAGATTCCTGACATAATCAGAATATATTTGATAACTAGATTCCTGACATAATCAGAATATATTTGATATCTAGATTCCTGAAATAATCAGGATGTATTTGATATCTAGATTCCTGACATAATCAGGATGCATTTGATATCTAGATTCCTGACATAATCAGACTATATTTTATATCTAGATCCCTGACATAAATACTACCAAACAACCACCAATAGAACAAATACTACCAAACAACCACCTATAGAACAAATACTACCAAACAACCACGTATATAACAAATGCTACCAAACTATCAGGTATGGAACACATACTACCAAACTATCACGTATATAACAATTACTAACTAAACTATCACGTATATAACAAATACTACCAAACTATCACATATATAACAAATACTACCAAACTATCAGGTATGGAACACATGCTACCAAACTATCACGTATTGAACAAATACTACCAAACTATCAGGTATGGAACAAATACTACCAAACTATCAGGTATATAACAAATACTACCAAACTATCACGTATATAACAAATACTACCAAACTATCACGTATATAACAAATACTACCAAACTATCACGTGTATAACAAATACTACCAAACTATCACGTGTATAACAAATACTACCAAACTATTACGTATATAACCAATACTACCAAACTATCAGGTATATAACAAATACTACCAAACTATCACGTATATAACAAATACTACCAAACTATCACGTGTATAACAAATACTACCAAACTATCACGTGTATAACATATACTACCAAACTATCACGTGTATAACAAATACTACCAAACTATTACGTATATAACCAATACTACCAAACTATCACGTATAGAACAAATACTACCAAACTATCACGTATATAACAAATACTACCAAACTATCACGTATATAACAAATACTACCAAACTATCACGTATATAACAAATACTACCAAACTATCACGTATATAACAAATACTACCAAACTATCACGTGTATAACAAATACTACCAAACGATTACGTATATAACCAATACTACCAAACTATCAGGTATGGAACAAATACTACCAAACTATCACGTATGGAACAAATACTACCAAACTATCACACATAGAACAAATACTACCAAACTATCACGTATAGAACAAATACTACCAAACTATCACGTATATAACAAAATACTACCAAACTATCAAGTATGGAACAAATACTACCAAACTATCACGTATATAACAAATACTACCAAACTATCACGTATATAACAAATACTACCAAACTATCACGTATATAACAAATACTACCAAACTATCATGTATATAACAAAATACTACCAAACTATCACGTATGGAACAAATACTACCAAACTATCAGGTATGGAACAAATACTACCAAACTATCACGTATGGAACAAATACTACCAAACTATCAGGTATGGAACAAATACTACCAAACTATCAAGTATGGAACAAATACTACCAAACTATCAGGTATGGAACAAATACTACCAAACTATCAAGTATGGAACAAATACTACCAAACTATCATGTATATAACAAATACTACCAAACTATCACGTATATAACAAATACCACCAAACTATCAGGTATGGAACAAATACTACCAAACTATCAGGTATGGAACAAATACTACCAAACTATCACGTATGGAACAAATACTACCAAACTATCAGGTATGGAACAAATACTACCAAACTATCAAATATGGAACAAATACTACCAAACTATCAGGTATGGAACAAATACTACCAAACTATCAAATATGGAACAAATACTACCAAACTATCAAGTATGGAACAAATACTACCAAACTATCACGTATATAACAAATACTACCAAACTATCACGTTTATAACAAATACTACCAAACTATCATGTATATAACAAATACTACCAAACTATCACGTATGGAACAAATACTACCAAACTATCACGTATGGAACAAATACTACCAAACTATCAAGTATATAACAAATACTACCAAACTATCACGTATATAACAAATACTACCAAACTATCAAGTATATAACAAATACTACCAAACTATCAGGTATGGAACAAATACTACCAAACTATCAAGTATGGATCAAATACTACCAAACTATCAGGTATGGAACAAATACTACCAAACTATCAGGTATGGAACAAATACTACCAAACTATCACGTATATAACAAATACTACCAAACTATCAGGTATGGAACAAATACTACCAAACTATCAGGTATGGAACAAATACTACCAAACTATCACGTATGGAACAAATACTACCAAACTATCACGTATGGAACAAATACTACCAAACTATCACGTATGGAACAAATACTACCAAACTATCACGTATGGAACAAATACTACCAAACTATCAGGTATGGAACAAATACTACCAAACTATCACGTATGGAACAAATACTACCAAACTATCAGGTATGGAACACATGCTACCAAACTATCAAGTATGGAACAAATACTACCAAACTATCACGTATATAACAAATACTACCAAACTATCAGGTATGGAACAAATACTACCAAACTATCACGTATATAACAAATACTACCAAACTATCAGGTATGGAACACATGCTACCAAACTATCAAGTATGGAACAAATACTACCAAACTATCACGTATATAACAAATACTACCAAACTATCAGGTATGGAACAAATACTACCAAACTATCACGTATATAACAAATACTACCAAACTATCAGGTATGGAACACATGCTACCAAACTATCAAGTATGGAACAAATACTACCAAACTATCACGTATATAACAAAATACTACCAAACTATCAGGTATGGAACAAATACTACCAAACTATCACGTATATAACAAATACTACCAAACTATCAGGTATGGAACACATGCTACCAAACTATCAAGTATGGAACAAATACTACCAAACTATCACGTATATAACAAAATACTACCAAACTATCAGGTATGGAACAAATACTACCAAACTATCAAATATGGAACAAATACTACCAAACTATCAGGTATGGAACAAATACTACCAAACTATCAAATATGGAACAAATACTACCAAACTATCAGGTATGGAACAAATACTACCAAACTATCAAGTATGGAACAAATACTACCAAACTATCACGTATATAACAAATACTAGCAAACTATCACGTTTATAACAAATACTACCAAACTATCACGTATGGAACAAATACTACCAAACTATTACGTATATAACAAATACTACCAAACTATCACGTATATAACAAATACTACCAAACTCTCACGTATGGAACACACAATGAAATGTAAACACAAATTTAGCCGCATATAAAGCACATCCTGTCACTTCAGGTAAAAGAAGGACGGATTCTTTCTTCCGCATTTAGCTTATTTTTGGTGTATGAATATTTGAAATGCGTAAATCGTATCAATATCAAAATGAACATGTATTAAACAATAAATACTAGAAATAGACGGTAACACTTACACCGTTAAACTCCTTCATAACGCTGTTCTGCACGAATACATACAGGATGCACAGGAGCATGAGCACTACAAGTGACAGCCTCAATCCTGCTATCGTGTGGTTTATTGATAACAGAGTTAACAGAACATTCATGATCTATAATGTAGAACACCAATTTAATATGAACAGTACGGCTAACAGGCGTAAACACCTGCATTGTAATTAATAGTCGTGACCCAGGGCATCGTGACGTAATGTTGAAGGACAATGCAATTTTAAAGTGTTATCATGGTTAACAAATCTATAAGGAATGCAATTCAACAATAGTATTTATTGTACACTTGTATTGTATCTCAATGGATTCCTTGTACCTGAAAACATACAAAATGATGTTTCATTTATGTTCTTACCATATTTGGTACCAAAGTTATGACCCAAAATGTATTTGTCACTTTTCAATGGCAGCCATTTTGGATTTGTCACGTTTAAGGGTTAATCATTGAACATACAGTCGGGCAAACACCCTTGATCGATTTAGAACATATAGGTTCATCTAAAAATTTGGTTTGCAAGCCGTAAACATGAAATGCCTCCATCATTAACATTTTCTGAAATTTGGTCTAGTCTATTTAGAACAGTCCACGATTGTTTGCGACTTCCTTATAACAACATCAATAATATATGTCATTATTCTTTCTTTCTATTACTGCTCGACAACCAAGTAGGGAGGTCTGTCTGTTGTGGTGGAGAGTAGCTCCATACCCATTTATTGCCAAACAAACATTAGAATTAATCACTATTTCAACCAGTACCCGACTCACCAACCACCTGGAACAGACGGATATGTAGTCTAGTGGTTGACACGCTGGACTGGTAATCCAGGGATCGCAGGTTCGACCACCCGTCTGACCCTAATAAAATTAACAGTCTTTCATATGGGACTTTAAACCGAGGTCTCTTGACGGTGCTTTACACCGTGCACGTAAAAGAACCAGAGGAATGGGTCTCTGTCTATATCATTGCATTATCCTCCAAAATCTAAAATGACTAATCTCTTCAGGAGACGTCGCTCATAAGGGCAACCGGTAGCGACGATAAATAAACTTCCCCTTATATTCGATAATATCAAAAGGTTTGTGATAACTAGGTGTTTATTAGACCAATACAGTTCCAGTTCATTGTCGGGGCCACCAATGGGTGAACAGTTTGGAAGGAATAATATGTTGTCTTTGTGGAAATCTTCAAGTTAATCCAGGGGGCGCAGGTTCGAGCCTCAGTCTGACCATAATAAAATTAACCGTCTTGCAGATGGGAACTTAAACCCATGTCTTGTGTCGGTGCTTTACGTCATGCACGTAAAATAACCAGAGTAGATTCTGGAATGGGTCTCTGTCTGTATCTTTGCACTATCCTCCAAAAGTCTAAAATGACTAATCACTTAAGGAGGCGTCGCTCAAATGGGCAACTGGTAGCGACGATAAATAAACTTAAAACATACAAATCTTCTAGTTGTACAGACGGGATCAAAGATCATATGAAGGAACATGCTGTATGATATTTTATTAGAATCGCCTAATGAGATATATGTGTGTTTATATCAGCAGCATTATTCGATAGATCACAGGTTTAAACATATATTAGTTTTCAATTATTTACAACAACGAGCTTCCGTAGTTAATGCGGTTGCCCCTCACCGCTGTGGGTTCGAATTCAACTGGGGGGTCGAATTATTTCATATGAAGAAGCTGTCCAGCTGGCTTGCGGTAGGTAGGTGGTTCTACCAGGGTACTGCTAGGTAGTGGCACACATTGTCTGCCTCCATCAGCCGGAGAGTCGCCATTTGACCCAAGCTGTTGGAGCGACTTTAAACCACCCAAACAAACAAACAAACAGCAACAACTGATATACACTAACGCACAAACAGCAACAACTGATATACACTAACAAACAAACAACAACAACTGATATACACTAACAAACAAACAAACAACAACAACTGATATACACTAACAAACAAACAACAACAACTGATATACACTAACAAACAAACAACAACAACTGATATACACTAACGCACAAACAGCAACAACTGATATACACTAACACACACACAGCAACAACTGATATACACTAACAAACAAACAACAACAACTGATATACACTAACAAACAAACAAACAACAACAACTGATATACACTAACAAACAAACAAACAACAACAACTGATATACACTAACAAACAAACAAACAACAACAACTGATATACACTAACAAACAAACAACAACAACTGATATACACTAACACACACACAGCAACAACTGATATACACTAACAAACAAACAACAACAACTGATATACACTAACGCACAAACAGCAACAACTGATATACACTAACACACACACATCAACAACTGATATACACTAACAAACAAACAACAACAACTGATATACACTAACAAACAAACAAACAACAACAACTGATATACATTAACAAACAAACAAACAACAACAACTGATATACACTAACAAACAAACAAACAACAACATCTGATATACACTAACAAACAAACAAACAACAACAACTGATATACACTAACAAACAAACAACAACAACTGATATACACTAACAAACAAACAACAACAACTGATATACACTAACGCACAAACAGCAACAACTGATATACACTAACAAACAAACAAACAACAACAACTGATATACACTAACAAACAAACAACAACAACTGATATACACTAACAAACAAACAACAACAACTGATATACACTAACGCACAAACAGCAACAACTGATATACACTAACAAACAAACAACAACAACTGATATACACTAACAAACAAACAACAACAACAACTGATATACACTAACAAACAAACAACAACAACTGATATACACTAACAAACAAACAACAACAACTGATATACACTAACGCACAAACAGCAACAACTGATATACACTAACACACACACAGCAACAACTGATATACACTAACAAACAAACAACAACAACAACTGATATACACTAACAAACAAACAAACAACAACAACTGATATACACTAACAAACAAACAAACAACAACAACTGATATACACTAACGCACAAACAGCAACAACTGATATACACTAACACACACACAGCAACAACTGATATACACTAACAAACAAACAACAACAACCTGATATACACTAACAAACAAACAACAACAACTGATATACACTAACAAACAAACAAACAACAACAACTGATATACACTAACAACAAACAAACAACAACAACTGATATACACTAACAAACAAACAACAACAACTGATATACACTAACACACACACAGCAACAACTGATATACACTAACAAACAAACAACAACAACTGATATACACTAACGCACAAACAGCAACAACTGATATACACTAACACACACACATCAACAACTGATATACACTAACAAACAAACAACAACAACTGATATACACTAACAAACAAACAAACAACAACAACTGATATACACTAACAAACAAACAAACAACAACAACTGATATACACTAACAAACAACAAACAACAACAACTGATATACACTAACAAACAAACAAACAACAACAACTGATATACACTAACAAACAAACAACAACAACTGATATACACTAACAAACAAACAACAACAACTGATATACACTAACGCACAAACAGCAACAACTGATATACACTAACAAACAAACAAACAACAACAACTGATATACACTAACAAACAAACAACAACAACTGATATACACTAACAAACAAACAACAACAACTGATATACACTAACGCACAAACAGCAACAACTGATATACACTAACAAACAAACAACAACAACTGATATACACTAACAAACAAACAACAACAACTGATATACACTAACAAACAAACAACAACAACTGATATACACTAACAAACAAACAACAACTGATATACACTAACAAACAAACAACTGATATACACTAACGCACAAACAGCAACAACTGATATACACTAACAAACAAACAACAACTACAGATATACACTACTAACAAACAAACAGCAACAACTGATATACACTAACAAACAAACAACAACAACTGATATACACTAACGCACAAACAGCAACAACTGATATACACTAACAAACAAACAACAACAACAGATATACACTACTAACAAACAAACAGCAACAACTGATATACACTAACAAACAAACAACAACAACTGGTATACACTAACGCACAAACAGCAACAACTGATATACACTAACAAACAAACAACAACAACAGATATACACTAACAAACAAACAGCAACAACTGATATACACTAACGCACAAACAACAACAACTGATATACACTAACAAACAAACAACAACAACAACATCTGATATACACTAACAAACAACAACATCTGATATACACTAACAAACAAACAAACAACAACAACTGATATACACTAACGCACAAACAGCAACAACTGATATACACTAACAAACAAACAGAAACAACTGATATACACTAACAAACAAACAGAAACAACTGATATACACTAACAAACAAACAGCAACAACTGATATACACTAACAAACAAACAGAAACAACTGATATACACGAACACACAAACAGCAACAACTGATATACACTAACAAACAAACAGCAACAACTGATATACACTAACAAACAAACAGCAACAACTGATATACACGAACACACAAACAGCAACAACTGACATACACTAACAAACAAACAACAACAACAACTGATATACACTAACAAACAAACAGCAACAACTGATATACACTAACAAACAAACAACAACAACTGATATACACTAACAAACAAACAACAACAACTGATATACACTAACGCACAAACAGCAACAACTGATATACACTAACACACAAACAGCAACAACTGATATACACTAACAAACAAACAACAACAACAACTGATATACACTAACAAACAAACAACAACAACAACTGATATACACTAACAAACAAACAACAACAACTGATATACACTAACAAACAAACAAACAACAACAACTGATATACACTAACAAACAAACAAACAACAACAACTGATATACACTAACAAACAAACAACAACAACAACTGATATACACTAACAAACAAACAACAACAACTGATATACACTAACGCACAAACAGCAACAACTGATATACACTAACAAACAAACAACAACAACAGATATACACTAACGCACAAACAGCAACAACTGATATACACTAACAAACAAACAACAACAACTGATATACACTAACAAACAAACAGCAACAACTGATATACACTAACAAACAAACAAACAACAACAACTGATATACATAACTAACAAACAAACAGCAACAACTGATATACACTAACAAACAAACAACAACAACATGATATACACTAACAACAACAAACAGCAACAACTGATATACACTAACAAACAAACAACAACAACAGATATACACACAACAAACAACAACAACTGATATACACTAACGCACAAACAACAACAACTGATATACACTAACAAACAAACAACAACAACAACTGATATACACTAACAAACAAACAACAACAACTGATATACACTAACAAACAAACAACAACACTGATATACACTAACGCACAAACAGCAACAACTGATATACACTAACAAACAAACAGAAACAACTGATATACACTAACAAACAAACAGAAACAACTGATATACACTAACAAACAAACTGCAACAACTGATATACACTAACAAACAAACAGAAACAACTGATATACACGAACACACAAACAGCAACAACTGATATACACTAACAAACAAACAGCAACAACTGATATACACTAACAAACAAACAGCAACAACTGATATACACGAACACACAAACAGCAACAACTGATATACACTAACACACAAACGGCAACAACTGATATACACTAACACACAAACAGCAACAACTGATATACACTAACACAATATAAGATAACAATGAAGTAAGTCTTCTCCTTGGTTGGACTTATTTTAAAATCGCGTGTAGTTCATACCCCGATGGAAATTATTAACCAGCGATTCATTACTTAAATATCTACATACCTGTAATTATAATTATACAAATGTACTGTATGGTTGCATTAATTTGTTCTTTTCATAGTGTACTGCTTATGTCATGTTCTGTTTTATCTTTAGTAGATGTAATAAACTACGGAGTTCGAGCCCCACTGGAGCCGTTACGAGTGTGCCCTTAGGCAAGGCATTTAAATTCCACGTTGCCTCTTCTCTCTCCCTCGTGGCGATGGATTCCATCAGGAATGAGGTCTCGAGAGTGATTAATATAGTTGAAATAACTTGTTTCGCAATCGAGCTAAAATAAATGTGTATAAGTAGATGTAATCAAATCTTTTATTTGCTGTTCTCATATGTGTGGAAGTTCATATACTATAATCCGTTCTATTTGCAGATGACTCCAGCTGGTGACTGGAATGTATCTCTGTCAAGATGTCCATTTTGGAATGATAGAAACACATTTTCTTCTTCGTTAACAAATAATCTGGAAAGATAATAAGAACATGTATTAAAAGTGCCCCACCCACCACGAACGTTGCATATACATATATGGGAAACCGTGGATTCTAGCCTCCAGTTTATTGGCTACAGGTTGACACAGAGACCGTGGATTCTAGCCTCCAGTTTATTGGCTACAGGTTGACACAGAGACCGTGGATTCTAGCCTCCAGTTTATTGGCTACAGGTTGACACAGAGACCGTGGATTCTAGCCTCCAGTTTATTGGCTACAGGCTGACACAGAGACCGTGGATTCTAGCCTCCAGTTTATTGGCTACAGGCTGACACAGAGAACGTGGATTCTAGCCTCCAGTTTATTGGCTACATGCTGACACAGAGAACGTGGATTCTAGCCTCCAGTTTATTGGCTACAGGCTGACACAGAGACCGTGGATTCTAGCCTCCAGTTTATTGGCTACAGGCTGACACAGAGACCGTGGATTATAGCCTCCAGTTTATTGGCTCCAGGTAATGCTAGATAAAGGTGGTATCAACGTCGTACACAGCACCTCTTGCATTAACCGAGAGATCCTGTATTAGCTGTTAGGATCATGTATCAGCTTTGAGGATCTAGTATTACCTGAGAGGATCTATTATTAGCTGAGAGGATCTTGTATTAGCTGAGAGGATCTTGTATTAGCTGTGAGGATCTATTATTAGCTGAGAGGATCTTGTATTAGCTGAGAGATCTTGTATTAGCTGTGAGGATCTATTATTAGCTGATAGGATCTTGTATTAGCTGAGAGGATCTTGTATTAGCTGAGAGGATCTTGTATTAGCTGAGAGGATCTTGTATTAGCTGTGAGGATCTATTATTAGCTGAGAGGATCTTGTATTAGGTGAGAGGATCTTGTATTAGCCTAGAGGATCTTGTATTAGCTGAGAGGATCTTGTATTGGCTGAGAGGATCTTGTATTAGCTGAGAGGATCTTACATTAGCTGAGAGGATCTTGTATTAGCTGAGAGGATCTTGTATTAGCTGAGATGATCTTACATTAGCTGAGTGTATCCTACATTAGCTGAGTGTATCTTACATTAGCTGAGTGTATCTTACATTAGCTGAGAGTATCTTACATTAGTTGAGTGTATCTTACATTAGCTGATTGTATCTTACATTAGCTGAGAGTATCGTACATTAGCTGAGTGTATCTTACATTAGCTGAGAGTATCTTACATTAGTTGAGTGTATCTTACATTAGCTGATTGTATCTTACATTAGCTGAGAGTATCTTACATTAGCTGAGAGTATCTTACATTAGCTGAGAGTATCTTACATTAGTTGAGTGCATCTTACATTAGCTGAGAGTATCTTACATTAGCTGAGAGTATCTTACATTAGCTGAGTGTATCTTACATTAGCTGAGTGTATTAGACATTAGCTGAGGGTATCTTACATTAGCTGAGAGTATCTTACATTAGCTGAGTGTATCAGACATTAGCTGAGAGTATCTTACATTAGCTGAGTGTATCAGACATTAGCTGAGTGTATCTTACATTAGCTGAGAGTATCTTACATTAGTTGAGAGTATCTTACATTAGCTGAGTGTATCTTACATTAGCTGAGAGTATCTTACATTAGTTGAGTGTATCTTACATTAGCTGAGAGTATCTTACATTAGCTGAGAGTATCTTACATTAGCTGAGTGTATCTTACATTAGCTGAGTGTATCAGACATTAGCTGAGTGTATCTTACATTAGCTGAGAGTATCTTACATTAGCTGAGTGTATCAGACATTAGCTGAGGGTATCTTACATTAGCTGAGAGTATCTTACATTAGCTGAGGGTATCAGACATTAGCTGAGGGTATCTTACATTAGCTGAGTGTATCAGACATTAGCTGAGAGTATCTTACATTAGCTGAGTGTATCAGACATTAACTGAGAGGATCTGGCATTAGCTGAGTGTATCAGACATTAGCTGAGAGTATCTTACATTAGCTGAGAGTATCTTACATTAGCTGAGAGTATCTGGCATTAGCTGAGAGGATCATGTATTAACTGAGAGTATCTTACATTAGCTGAGAGTATCTTACATTAGCTGAGAGTATCTTACATTAGCTGAGAGTATCTTACATTAGCTGAGAGTATCTTACATTAGCTGAGAGTATCTGGCATTAGCTGAGAGGATCATGTATTAACTGAGAGTATCTTACATTAGCTGGGAGTATCTTACATTAGCTGAGAGTATCTTACATTAGCTGAAAGTATCTTACATTAGCTGAGAGTATCTTACATTAGCTGAGAGTATCTTACATTAGCTTAGAGTATCTTACATTAGCTGAGAGTATCTGGCATTAGCTGAGAGGATCATGTATTAACTGAGAGTATCTTACATTAACTGAGAGGATCTGGCATTAGCTGAGAGTATCTTACATTAGCTGAGAGTACCTTACATTAGCTGAGAGTATCCTACATTAGCTGAGAGTATCCTACATTAGCTGAGAGTATCTGACATTAGCTGAGTGTATCTTACATTAGCTGAGAGTATATTACATTAGCTGAGAGTACCTTACATTAGCTGAGAGTATCCTACATTAGCTGAGAGTATCCTACATTAGCTGAGAGTATCTGACATTAACTGAGAGTATCTTACATTAGCTGAGAGTATCTTACATTAGCTGAGAGTATCCTACATTAGCTGAGTGTATCTTACATTAACTGAGAGTATCTTACATTGGCTGAGTGTATCTAACATTAGCTGAGTGTATCTTACATTAGCTGAGTGTATCATACATTAGCTGAGAGTATCTTACATTAGCTGAGAGTATCTTACATTAGTTGAGAGTATCTTACATTAGCTGAGAGTATCCTACATTAGCTGAGTGTATCAGACATTAGCTGAGGGTATCTTACATTAGCTGAGTGTATCAGACATTAGCTGAGAGTATCCTACATTAGCTGAGAGTATCTTACATTAGTTGAGTGTATCTTACATTAGCTGAGGGTATCTTACATTAGCTGAGTGTATCATACATTAGCTGAGAGTATCTTACATTAGTTGAGTGTATCTTACATTAGCTGAGAGTATCTTACATTAGCTGAGAGTATCTTACATTATCTGAGTGTATCTTACATTATCTGAGTGTATCAGACATTAGTTGAGGGTATCTTACATTAACTGAGAGGATCTGGCATTAGCTGAGAGTATCATACATTAGCTGAGAGTACCTTACATTAGCTGAGAGTATCCTACATTAGCTGAGAGTATCCTACATTAGCTGAGAGTATCTTACATTAGCTGAGTGTATCCTACATTAGCTGAGTGTATCTTACATTAGCTGAGTGTATCTTACATTAGCTGAGAGTATCTTACATTAGTTGAGTGTATCTTACATTAGCTGATTGTATCAGACATTAGCTGAGAGTATCTTACATTAGCTGAGAGTATCTTACATTAGCTGAGAGTATCTTACATTAGTTGAGTGTATCTTACATTAGCTGAGAGTATCTTACATTAGCTGAGAGTATCTTACATTAGCTGAGTGTATCTAACATTAGCTGAGTGTATCTTACATTAGCTGAGTGTATCATACATTAGCTGAGAGTATCTTACATTAGCTGAGAGTATCTTACATTAGTTGAGAGTATCTTACATTAGCTGAGAGTATCCTACATTAGCTGAGTGTATCAGACATTAGCTGAGGGTATCTTACATTAGCTGAGTGTATCAGACATTAGCTGAGAGTATCTTACATTAGCTGAGTGTATCAGACATTAGCTGAGAGTATCTTACATTAGCTGAGAGTATCTTACATAGTTGAGTGTATCTTACATTAGCTGATTGTATCTTACATTAGCTGAGAGTATCTTACATTAGCTGAGAGTATCTTACATTAGATGAGAGTATCTTACATTAGCTGAGAGTATCCTACATTAGCTGAGTGTATCAGACATTAGCTGAGGGTATCTTACATTAGCTGAGTGTATCATACATTAGCTGAGAGTATCTTACATTAGTTGAGTGTATCTTACATTAGCTGAGAATATCTTACATTAGCTGAGAGTATCTTACATTATCTGAGTGTATCTTACATTATCTGAGTGTATCAGACATTAGTTGAGGGTATCTTACATTAACTGAGAGGATCTGGCATTAGCTGAGAGTATCATACATTAGCTGAGAGTACCTTACATTAGCTGAGAGTATCCTACATTAGCTGAGAGTATCCTACATTAGCTGAGAGTATCTTACATTAGCTGAGTGTATCCTACATTAGCTGAGTGTATCTTACATTAGCTGAGTGTATCTTACATTAGCTGAGAGTATCTTACATTAGTTGAGTGTATCTTACATTAGCTGATTGTATCAGACATTAGCTGAGAGTATCTTACATTAGCTGAGAGTATCTTACATTAGCTGAGAGTATCTTACATTAGTTGAGTGTATCTTACATTAGCTGAGAGTATCTTACATTAGCTGAGAGTATCTTACATTAGCTGAGTGTATCTTACATTAGCTGAGTGTATCAGACATTAGCTGAGGGTATCTTACATTAGCTGAGAGTATCTTACATTAGCTGAGTGTATCAGACATTAGCTGAGTGTATCAGACATTAGCTGAGAGTATCTTACATTAGTTGAGTGTATCTTACATTAGCTGATTGTATCTTACATTAGCTGAGCGTATCATACATTAGCTGAGAGTATCTTACATTAGCTGAGAGTATCTTACATTAGTTGAGTGTATCTTACATTAGCTGAGAGTATCTTACATTAGCTGAGAGTATCTTACATTAGCTGAGTGTATCTTACATTAGCTGAGTGTATCAGACATTAGCTGAGGGTATCTTACATTAGCTGAGAGTATCTTACATTAGCTGAGTGTATCAGACATTAGCTGAGGGTATCTTACATTAGCTGAGAGTATCTTACAGTAGCTGAGTGTATCAGACATTAGCTGATAGTATCTGACATTAGCTGAGTGTATCTTACATTAGCTGAGAGTATCTTACATTAGTTGAGTGTATCTTACATTAGCTGAGAGTATCTTACATTATCTGAGAGTATCTTACATTCGCTGAGTGTATCTTACATTAGCTGACTGTATCAGACATTAGCTGAGGGTATCTTACATTAGCTGAGTGTATCAGACATTAGCTGAGAGTATCTTACATTAGCTGAGTGTATCAGACATTAACTGAGAGGATCTGGCATTAGCTGAGTGTATCAGACATTAGCTGAGAGTATCTTACATTAGCTGAGAGTATCTTACATTAGCTGAGAGTATCTGGCATTAGCTGAGAGGATCATGTATTAACTGAGAGTATCTTACATTAGCCGAGAGTATCTTACATTAGCTGAGAGTATCTTACATTAGCTGAGAGTATCTTACATTAGCTGAGAGTATCTTACATTAGCTGAGAGTATCTGGCATTAGCTGAGAGGATCATGTATTAACTGAGAGTATCTTACATTAGCTGAGAGTATCTTACATTAACTGAGAGGATCTGGCATTAGCTGAGAGTATCTTACATTAGCTGAGAGTACCTTACATTAGCTGAGAGTATCCTACATTAGCTGAGAGTATCCTACATTAGCTGAGAGTATCTGACATTAGCTGAATGTATCTTACATTAGCTGAGAGTATCCTACATTAGCTGAGTGTATCTTACATTAACTGAGAGTATCTTACATTAGCTGAGTGTATCTTACATTAGCTGAGTGTATCATACATTAGCTGAGAGTATCTTACATTAGCTGAGAGTATCTTACATTAGCTGAGAGTATCCTACATTAGCTGAGTGTATCAGACATTAGCTGAGAGTATCTTACATTAGCTGAGTGTATCAGACATTAGCTGAGAGTATCTTACATTAGTTGAGTGTATCTTACATTAGCTGAGAGTATCTTACATTAGCTGAGAGTATCTTACATTATCTGAGTGTATCTTACATTATCTGAGTGTATCAGACATTAACTGAGGGTATCTTATATTAGCTGAGTGTATCAGACATTAACTGAGAGGATCTGGCATTAGCTGAGTGTATCTTACATTAGCTGAGAGTATCTGACATTAACTGAGAGGATCTGGCATTAGCAGAGAGTATCTTACATTAGCTGAGAGTATCTTACATTAGCTGAGAGTATCCTACATTAGCTGAGAGTATCCTACATTAGCTGAGTGTATCAGACAGTAGCTGAGTGTATCTTACATTAGCTGAGAGTATCTTACATTAGCTGAGAGTATCTTACATTAACTGAGAGGATCTGGCATTAGCTGAGAGTATCATACATTAGCTGAGAGTATCTTACATTAGCTGAGAGTATCTTACATTAACTGAGAGGATCTGGCATTAGCTGAGAGTATCTTACATTAGCTGAGAGGATCTGGCATTAGCTGAGAGTATCTTACATTAACTGAGAGGATCTTACAGTAGCTGAGTGTATCAGACATTAGCTGATAGTATCTGACATTAGCTGAGTGTATCTTACATTAGCTGAGAGTATCTTACATTAGTTGAGTGTATCTTACATTAGCTGAGAGTATCTTACATTATCTGAGAGTATCTTACATTCGCTGAGTGTATCTTACATTAGCTGAGTGTATCAGACATTAGCTGAGGGTATCTTACATTAGCTGAGTGTATCAGACATTAGCTGAGAGTATCTTACATTAGCTGAGTGTATCAGACATTAACTGAGAGGATCTGGCATTAGCTGAGTGTATCAGACATTAGCTGAGAGTATCTTACATTAGCTGAGAGTATCTTACATTAGCTGAGAGTATCTGGCATTAGCTGAGAGGTTCATGTATTAACTGAGAGTATCTTACATTAGCTGAGAGTATCTTACATTAGCTGAGAGTATCTTACATTAGCTGAGAGTATCTTACATTAGCTGAGAGTATCTTACATTAGCTGAGAGTATCTGGCATTAGCTGAGAGGATCATGTATTAACTGAGAGTATCTTACATTAGCTGAGAGTATCTTACATTATCTGAGAGGATCTGGCATTAGCTGAGAGTATCTTACATTAGCTGAGAGTAACTTACATTAGCTGATAGTATCCTACATTAGCTGAGAGTATCCTACATTAGCTGAGAGTATCTGACATTAGCTGAGTGTATCTTACATTAGCTGAGAGTATCCTACATTAGCTGAGTGTATCTTACATTAACTGAGAGTATCTTACATTAGCTGAGTGTATCTTACATTAGCTGAGTGTATCTTACATTAGCTGAGTGTATCATACATTAGCTGAGAGTATCTTACATTAGCTGAGAGTATCTTACATTAGCTGAGAGTATCCTACATTAGCTGAGTGTATCAGACATTAGCTGAGGGTATCAGACATTAACTGAGAGGATCTGGCATTAGCTGAGTGTATCTTACATTAGCTGAGAGTATCTGACATTAACTGAGAGGATCTGGCATTAGCTGAGAGTATCTTACATTAGCTGAGAGTATCTTACATTAGCTGAGAGTATCCTACATTAGCTGAGAGTATCCTACATTAGCTGAGTGTATCAGACATTAGCTGAGTCTATCTTACATTAGCTGAGAGTATCTTACATTAGCTGAGAGTATCTTACATTAACTGAGAGGATCTGGCATTAGCTGAGAGTATCATACATTAGCTGAGAGTATCTTACATTAGCTGAGAGTATCTTACATTAACTGAGAGGATCTGGCATTAGCTGAGAGTATCTTACATTAGCTGAGAGGATCTGGCATTAGCTGAGAGTATCTTACATTAACTGAGAGGATCTTACATTAGCTGAGAGTATCTTACATTAGCTGAGAGTATCCTACATTAGCTGAGAGTATCTTACATTAGCTGAGAGTATCTTACATTAGCTGAGAGGATCTGGCATTAGCTGAGAGTATCTTACATTAACTGAGAGGATCTTACATTAGCTGAGTGTATCTTACATTAGCTGAGTTTATCTTACATTAGCTGAGAGTATCTTACATTAGCTGAGAGTATCTTACATTAGCTGAGTGTATCTTACATTAGCTGAGTGTATCTTACATTAGCTGAGAGTATCTTACATTAGCTGAGAGGATCTGGCATTAGCTGAGAGTATCTTGCATTAACTGAGAGGATCTTACATTAGCTGAGTTTATCTTACATTAGCTGAGAGTATCCTACATTAGCTGAGTGTATCAGACATTAGATGAGTGTATCTTACATTAGCTGAGAGTATCTGGCATTAGCTGAGAGGATCATGTATTAACTGAGAGTATCTTGCATTAACTGAGAGTATCTTACATTAACTGAGAGTATCTTACATTAACTGAGAGGATCTGGCATTAGCTGAGAGTATCTTACATTAGCTGAGAGTATCTTACATTAGCTGAGAGTATCTTACATTAGCTGAGTGTATCTGACATTAGCTGAGTGTATCAGACATTAGCTGAGAGTATCTTACATTAGTTGAGTGTATCTTACATTAGCTGATTGTATCTTACATTAGCTGAGCGTATCATACATTAGCTGAGAGTATCTTACATTAGCTGAGAGTATCTTACATTAGCTGAGAGTATCCTACATTAGCTGAGAGTATCCTACATTAGCTGAGTGTATCAGACAGTAGCTGAGTGTATCTTACATTAGCTGAGAGTATCTTACATTAGCTGAGAGTATCTTACATTAACTGAGAGGATCTGGCATTAGCTGAGAGTATCATACATTAGCTGAGAGTATCTTACATTAGCTGAGAGTATCTTACATTAACTGAGAGGATCTGGCATTAGCTGAGAGTATCTTACATTAGCTGAGAGGATCTGGCATTAGCTGAGAGTATCTTACATTAACTGAGAGGATCTTACATTAGCTGAGTGTATCATACATTAGCTGATAGTATCTGACATTAGCTGAGTGTATCTTACATTAGCTGAGAGTATCTTACATTAGTTGAGTGTATCTTACATTAGCTGAGAGTATCTTACATTATCTGAGAGTATCTTACATTCGCTGAGTGTATCTTACATTAGCTGAGTGTATCAGACATTAGCTGAGGGTATCTTACATTAGCTGAGTGTATCAGACATTAGCTGAGAGTATCTTACATTAGCTGAGTGTATCAGACATTAACTGAGAGGATCTGGCATTAGCTGAGTGTATCAGACATTAGCTGAGAGTATCTTACATTAGCTGAGAGTATCTTACATTAGCTGAGAGTATCTGGCATTAGCTGAGAGGATCATGTATTAACTGAGAGTATCTTACATTAGCTGAGAGTATCTTACATTAGCTGAGAGTATCTTACATTAGCTGAGAGTATCTTACATTAGCTGAGAGTATCTTACATTAGCTGAGAGTATCTTGCATTAGCTGAGAGGATCATGTATTAACTGAGAGTATCTTACATTAGCTGAGAGTATCTTACATTATCTGAGAGGATCTGGCATTAGCTGAGAGTATCTTACATTAGCTGAGAGTATCTTACATTAGCTGAGAGTATCCTACATTAGCTGAGAGTATCCTACATTAGCTGAGAGTATCTGACATTAGCTGAGTGTATCTTACATTAGCTGAGAGTATCCTACATTAGCTGAGTGTATCTTACATTAACTGAGAGTATCTTACATTAGCTGAGTGTATCTTACATTAGCTGAGTGTATCTTACATTAGCTGAGTGTATCATACATTAGCTGAGAGTATCTTACATTAGCTGAGAGTATCTTACATTAGCTGAGAGTATCCTACATTAGCTGAGTGTATCAGACATTAGCTGAGGGTATCAGACATTAACTGAGAGGATCTGGCATTAGCTGAGTGTATCTTACATTAGCTGAGAGTATCTGACATTAACTGAGAGGATCTGGCATTAGCTGAGAGTATCTTACATTAGCTGAGAGTATCTTACATTAGCTGAGAGTATCCTACATTAGCTGAGAGTATCCTACATTAGCTGAGTGTATCAGACATTAGCTGAGTCTATCTTACATTAGCTGAGAGTATCTTACATTAGCTGAGAGTATCTTACATTAACTGAGAGGATCTGGCATTAGCTGAGAGTATCATACATTAGCTGAGAGTATCTTACATTAGCTGAGAGTATCTTACATTAACTGAGAGGATCTGGCATTAGCTGAGAGTATCTTACATTAGCTGAGAGGATCTGGCATTAGCTGAGAGTATCTTACATTAACTGAGAGGATCTTACATTAGCTGAGAGTATCTTACATTAGCTGAGAGTATCCTACATTAGCTGAGAGTATCTTACATTAGCTGAGAGTATCTTACATTAGCTGAGAGGATCTGGCATTAGCTGAGAGTATCTTACATTAACTGAGAGATTTACATTAGCTGAGAGTATCTTACATTAGCTGAGAGTATCTTACATTAGCTGAGTGTATCTTACATTAGCTGAGTGTATCTTACATTAGCTGAGAGTATCTTACATTAGCTGAGAGGATCTGGCATTAGCTGAGAGTATCTTGCATTAACTGAGAGGATCTTACATTAGCTGAGTTTATCTTACATTAGCTGAGAGTATCCTACATTAGCTGAGTGTATCAGACATTAGATGAGTGTATCTTACATTAGCTGAGAGTATCTGGCATTAGCTGAGAGGATCATGTATTAACTGAGAGTATCTTGCATTAACTGAGAGTATCTTACATTAACTGAGAGTATCTTACATTAACTGAGAGGATCTGGCATTAGCTGAGAGTATCTTACATTAGCTGAGAGTATCTTACATTAGCTGAGAGTATCTTACATTAGCTGAGAGTATCTGGCATTAGCTGAGAGTATCTTACATTAGCTGAGAGTATCTTACATTAGCTGAGTGTATCTTACATTAGCTGAGTGTATCTTACATTAGCTGAGAGTATCTTACATTAGCTGAGAGTATCTTACATTAGCTGAGAGTATCTTACATTAGCTGAGTGTATCTTACATTAGCTGAGAGTATCTTACATTAGCTGAGAGTATCTTACATTAGCTGAGTGTATCTTACATTAGCTGAGTGTATCTTACATTAGCTGAGGGTATCTTACATTAGCTGAGAGTATCTTACATTAGCTGAGTGTATCTTACATTAGCTGAGTGTATCTTACATTAGCTGAGAGTATCTTACATTAGCTGAGTGTATCAGACATTAGCTGAGAGTATCTTACATTAGCTGAGTGTATCATACATTAGCTGAGAGTATCTTACATTAGCTGAGTGTATCTTACATTAGCTGAGAGTATCTTACATTAGCTGAGAGTATCTTACATTAGCTGAGTGTATCTTACATTAGCTGAGTGTATCAGACATTAGCTGAGGGTATCTTACATTAGCTGAGTGTATCAGACATTAGCTGAGAGTATCTTACATTAGCTGAGTGTATCTTACATTAACTGAGAGGATCTGGCATTAGCTGAGTGTATCTTACATTAGCTGAGAGTATCTTACATTAGCTGAGAGTATCTTACATTAGCTGAGAGTATCTGGCATTAGCTGAGAGGATCTGTATTAACTGAGAGTATCTTACATTAGCTGAGAGTATCTTACATTAGCTGAGAGTATCTTACATTAGCTGAGAGTATCTTACATTAGCTGAGAGTATCTTACATTAGCTGAGAGTATCTTACATTAGCTGAGAGTATCATACATTAGCTGAGAGTATCTTACATTAGCTGAGAGTATCTTACATTAGCTGAGAGTATCTTACATTAGCTGAGTGTATCTTACATTAGCTGAGAGTATCTTACATTAGCTGAGTGTATCTGGCATTAGCTGAGAGTATCATACATTAGCTGAGAGTATCTTACATTAGCTGAGAGTATCTTACATTAGCTGAGAGTATCTTACATTAGCTGAGAGTATCTTACATTAGCTGAGAGTATCTTACATTAGCTGAGAGTATCTGGCATTAGCTGAGAGGATCTTGCATTAGCTGAGAGTATCTTACATTAGCTGAGAGTATCTTACATTAGCTGAGAGTATCCTACATTAGCTGAGTGTATCAGACATTAGCTGAGTGTATCTTACATTAGCTGAGAGTATCTTACATTAGCTGAGAGTATCTTACATTAACTGAGAGGATCTGGCATTAGCTGAGAGTATCATACATTAGCTGAGAGTATCTTACATTAGCTGAGAGTATCTTACATTAACTGAGAGGATCTGGCATTAGCTGAGAGTATCTTACATTAGCTGAGAGGATCAGACATTAACTGAGAGGATCTTACATTAGCTGAGTGTATCTTACATTAGCTGAGAGTATCTGACATTAGCTGAGTGTATCTTACATTAGCTGAGAGTATCTTACATTAGTTGAGTGTATCTTACATTAGCTGAGAGTATCTTACATTATCTGAGAGTATCTTACATTCGCTGAGTGTATCTTACATTAGCTGAGTGTATCAGACATTAGCTGAGGGTATCTTACATTAGCTGAGTGTATCAGACATTAGCTGAGAGTATCTTACATTAGCTGAGTGTATCAGACATTAACTGAGAGGATCTGGCATTAGCTGAGTGTATCAGACATTAGCTGAGAGTATCTTACATTAGCTGAGAGTATCTTACATTAGCTGAGAGTATCTGGCATTAGCTGAGAGGTTCATGTATTAACTGAGAGTATCTTACATTAGCTGAGAGTATCTTACATTAGCTGAGAGTATCTTACATTAGCTGAGAGTATCTTACATTAGCTGAGAGTATCTTACATTAGCTGAGAGTATCTGGCATTAGCTGAGAGGATCATGTATTAACTGAGAGTATCTTACATTAGCTGAGAGTATCTTACATTAACTGAGAGGATCTGGCATTAGCTGAGAGTATCTTACATTAGCTGAGAGTAACTTACATTAGCTGAGTGTATCTTACATTAGCTGAGTGTATCTTACATTAGCTGAGTGTATCATACATTAGCTGAGAGTATCTTACATTAGCTGAGAGTATCCTACATTAGCTGAGTGTATCAGACATTAGCTGAGGGTATCTTACATTAGCTGAGTGTATCAGACATTAGCTGAGAGTATCTTACATTAGTTGAGTGTATCTTACTTTGGCTGAGAGTATCTTACATTAGCTGAGAGTATCTTACATTATCTGAGTGTATCTTACATTATCTGAATGTATCAGACATTAGCTGAGGGTATCTTACATTAGCTGAGTGTATCAGACATTAACTGAGAGGATCTGGCATTAGCTGAGTGTATCTTACATTAGCTGAGAGTATCTTGACATTAACTGAGAGGATCTGGCATTAGCTGAGAGTATCTTACATTAGCTGAGAGTATCTTACATTAGCTGAGAGTATCCTACATTAGCTGAGAGTATCCTACATTAGCTGAGTGTATCAGACATTAGCTGAGTCTATCTTACATTAACTGAGAGGATCTGGCATTAGCTGAGAGTATCATACATTAGCTGAGAGTATCTTACATTAGCTGAGAGTATCTTACATTAACTGAGAGGATCTGGCATTAGCTGAGAGTATCTTACATTAGCTGAGAGGATCTGGCATTAGCTGAGAGTATCTTACATTAACTGAGAGGATCTTACATTAGCTGAGAGTATCTTACATTAGCTGAGAGTATCCTACATTAGCTGAGAGTATCTTACATTAGCTGAGAGTATCTTACATTAGCTGAGAGGATCTGGCATTAGCTGAGAGTATCTTACATTAACTGAGAGGATCTTACATTAGCTGAGTGTATCTTACATTAGCTGAGTGTATCTTACATTAGCTGAGAGTATCTTACATTAGCTGAGAGTATCTTACATTAGCTGAGTGTATCTTACATTAGCTGAGTGTATCTTACATTAGCTGAGAGTATCTTACATTAGCTGAGAGGATCTGGCATTAGCTGAGAGTATCTTGCATTAACTGAGAGGATCTTACATTAGCTGAGTTTATCTTACATTAGCTGAGAGTATCCTACATTAGCTGAGTGTATCAGACATTAGATGAGTGTATCATACATTAGCTGAGAGTATCTGGCATTAGCTGAGAGGATCATGTATTAACTGAGAGTATCTTGCATTAACTGAGAGTATCTTACATTAACTGAGAGTATCTTACATTAACTGAGAGGATCTGGCATTAGCTGAGAGTATCTTACATTAGCTGAGAGTATCTTACATTAGCTGAGAGTATCTTACATTAACTGAGAGGATCTGGCATTAGCTGAGAGTATCTTACATTAGCTGAGAGGATCTGGCATTAGCTGAGAGTATCTTACATTAACTGAGAGGATCTTAGATTAGCTGAGTGTATCTTACATTAGCTGAGTGTATCTTAGATTAGCTGAGAGTATCTTACATTAGCTGAGAGTATCTTACATTAGCTGAGAGTATCTTACATTAGCTGAGAGGATCTGGCATTAGCTGAGAGTATTTTACATTAACTGAGAGGATCTTACATTAGCTGAGTGTATCTTACATTAGCTGAGAGTATCTTACATTAGCTGAGAGTATCTTACATTAGCTGAGTGTATCTTACATTAGCTGAGAGTATCTTACATTAGCTGAGCGTATCTTACATTAGCTGAGAGTATCTTACATTAGCTGAGTGTATCTACATTAGCTGAGTGTATCCTACATTAGCTGAGTGTATCTTACATTAGCTGAGTGTATCTTACATTAGCTGAGAGTATCTTACATTAGCTGAGAGGATCTGGCATTAGCTGAGAGTATCTTGCATTAACTGAGAGGATCTTACATTAGCTGAGTGTATCTTACATTATCTGAGAGTATCTTACATTAGCTGAGAGTATCTTACATTAGCTGAGAGTATCTTACATTAGCTGAGTGTATCTTACATTAGCTGAGTGTATCTTACATTAGCTGAGAGTATCTTACATTAGCTGAGAGGATCTGGCATTAGCTGAGAGTATCTTGCATTAACTGAGAGGATCTTACATTAGCTGAGTGTATCTTACATTATCTGAGAGTATCTTACATTAGCTGAGAGTATCTTACATTAGCTGAGAGTATCTTACATTAGCTGAGTGTATCTTACATTAGCTGAGTGTATCTTACATTAGCTGAGAGTATCTTACATTAGCTGAGAGGATCTGGCATTAGCTGAGAGTATCTTACATTAGCTGAGAGTATCTAACATTAGCTAAGACGATCTGGCATTAGCTGAGAGGATCTGGCATTAGTTCAGATGATCTTGCACTAGCTCAGAGGATTTGCATTAGCTAAGAGGATCTTGCACTAGCTCAGAAGATTTGCATTAACTTAGAGGATATTGCATTAATTGTGAGTATCCTGTATTAAATGATAGGATATTGCATTAAATGACAGGATATTGATGACAACTTGTTTTATGTATATTCCCAAGGCATAGCATTTGCATTGGAATGGTTGTTGTGTACAGTGATGGCAAAACAATAGAGGCTGGAAGATATAGTATAGTATTATAGTGAAGAATACTCACTTATATGGGAGACCACTTGTAGTATGAAAGAAATAATCTAAGGTGAAGAGGAAAAATTCCGATCTCCAGTGATTATACGTGGTGATGTTGTCATGTGCCTCCTCGACGTACTCTACATCGGGGAACAATGGAGAGTTAGGAAATGTGTTGTATATTGTCCTGTAAAATCAAATAAATATTAACTAAAATTAAGCATTTCCACGTACTCGGTGCTTTGCTAAAAACTCGAGTTCGGAGAAATGATATAGACATAATTAATATAGTCAAACCTGTGTTAGGGGTCACCTCTGTTAGGCAGCCGACATGTGTTAAGCAGCTAGTTCCCATAGTTTTGTTTTATGTATATACGTAAATAGGCAGAAGTGCATCCGAGGTCAAATGTAGTTCCAATAACTAATATAGTTTATATACAATTTTCGTAAAAATACATTTTCATGATAGGCAGTGTATAGTTTTTGTGTTTTTTTAGGAAAGTATGTGACTTAAGAAGACTTCAGACTAGTTGATGTGTAGGAAAGATGTGGTATAAGAATTCAGGCCATTGCTAACTGAAGGTTGGTAAATTGTATTGTTTGGAGGAGGAATACAGTGTGTCAGTACGTGAGTCACTGTGTAGGTTATGTACGTTACTTGAGTCTCTGTGTAGGTTATGCACGTTACTTGAGTCACTGTGTAGGTTATGCGTTACTTGAGTCAATGTGTAGGTTAGGTACGTTACTTGAGTCACTGTGTAGGTTATGTACGTTACTTGATTCACTGTGTAGGTTATGCGTTACTTGAGTCACTGTGTAGGTTATGTACGTTACTTGAGTCACTGTGTAGGTTATGTACGTTACTTGAGTCACTGTGTAGGTCATGCATTACTTGAGTCAATGTGTAGGTTATGTACGTTACTTGAGTCACTGTGTAGGTTATGCGTTACTTGAATCACTGTGTAGGTCATGCGTTACTTGAGTCAATGTGTAGGTTATGTACGTTACTTGAGTCACTGTGTAGGTCATGCGTTACTTGAGTCAATGTATAGGTTATGTACGTTACTTGAGTCACTGTGTAGGTTATGTACGTTACTTGAGTCACTGTGTAGGTTATGCGTTACTTGAGTCACTGTGTAAGTTATGTACATTACTTGAGTCAATGTGTAGGTTATGTACGTTACTAGAGTCACTGTGTAGGTTATGTACGTTACATAGGTCACTGTGTAGGTTATGTACGTTACTTGAGTCACTGTGTATGCTATACGTTACTTGAGTCACTGTGTTGGTTATGTACGTTACTTGAGTCACTGTGTTGGTTATGTACGTTACTTGAGTCACTGTGTTGGTTATGTACGTTACTTGAGTCACTGTGTTGGCTATGTACGTTACCTGAGTCACTGTGTTGGTTATGTACGTTACTTGAGTCACTGATGAGTTAGTGTACGTTACGTGGGTCACTGTGTAGGTTACGTACGTTACTTGATTCACTATGTAGGTCATGTACGTTACTCGAGTCACTGTGTAGGTTATGCGTTACTTGAATCATTGTGTAGGGTATGTACGTTACTCGAGTCACTGTGTAGGTCATACGTTACTTGAGTCACTGTGTAGGTTATGCACGTTACTTGAGTCACTGTGTAGGTTATGCGTTACTTGAGTCATTGTGTAGGTTATGTACGTTACTTGAGTCCATGTGTAGGTTATGTACGTTACTTGAGTCATTGTGTAGGTTATGCGTTACTTGAGTCACTATGTAGGTTGTGTACGTTACTTGAGTCACTGTGTAGGTTATGCACGTTACTTGAGTCAATGTGTAGGTTATGCGTTACTTGAGTCAATGTGTAGGTTATGTACGTTACTTGAGTCACTGTGTAGATTATGTACGTTACTTGATTCACTGTGTAGGTTATGCGTTACTTGAGTCACTGTGTAGGTTATGTACGTTACTTGAGTAACTGTGTAGGTTATGTACGTTACTTGAGTCACTGTGTAGGTCATGCATTACTTGAGTCAATGTGTAGGTTATGTACGTTACTTGAGTCACTGTGTAGGATATGCATTACTTGAGTCACTGTGTAGGTCATGCGTTACTTGAGTCAATGTGTAGGTTATGTACGTTACTTGAGTCACTGTGTAGGTCATGCATTACTTGAGTCAATGTATAGGTTATGTACGTTACTTGAGTCACTGTGTAGGTTATGCGTTACTTGAGTCACTGTGTAGGTTATGCGTTACTTGAGTCACTGTGTAGGTTATGTACATTACATGAGTCAATGTGTAGGTTATGTACGTTACTAGAGTCACTGTGTAGGTTATGTACGTTACATAGGTCACTGTGTAGGTTATGTACGTTACTTGAGTCACTGTGTATGCTATACGTTACTTGAGTCACTGTGTTGGTTATGTACGTTACTTGAGTCACTGTGTTTGTTATGTACGTTACCTGAGTCACTGTGTTGGTTATGTACGTTACTTGAGTCACTGAGGAGCTAGTGTATGTTACTTGGGTCACTGTGTAGGTTACGTACGTTACTTGAGTCACTATGTAGGTCATGTACGTTACTCGAGTCACTGTGTAGGTTATGCGTTACTTGAATCATTGTGTAGGGTATGTACGTTACTCGAGTCACTGTGTAGGTCATACGTTACTTGAGTCACTGTGTAGTTTATGCGTTACTTGAGTCAATGTGTAGGTTATGTACGTTACTTGAGTCACTGTGTAGGTTATGTACGTTACTTAAGTCATTGTGTAGGTTATACGTTACTTGAGTCACTGTGTAGGTTATGTACGTTACTTGAGTCATTGTGTAGGTCATGCGTTACCTGAGTCACTGTGTAGGTTATGCGTTACTTGAGTCAATGTGTATGTTATGTACGTTACTTGAGTCACTGTGTAGGCTATGCGTTATTTGAGTCACTGTGTAGGTTATGTACGTTACCTCAGTCACTGTGTAGGTTATGTACGTTATTAGAGTCACTGTGTAGATTATGTACGTTACTTGAGTCACTGTATAGGTTATACATTACTTGAGTCACTGTGTAGGTTATGTACGTTACTTGAGTCACTGTGTAAATTATGTTCGTTACTTGAGTCACTGTGTTGGTTATGTACGTTACCTGAGTCACTGTGTTGGTTATGTACGTTACTTGAGTCACTGTGTTGGTTATGTATTACTTTTGTCATTGTGTTGGTTATGTACGTTACCTGAGTCACTGTGTAGCTAGTGTACGTTACTTGGGTCACTGTGTATGTTATGTACGCAACTTGATTCACTGTGTAGGTTATGCGTTACGTGAATCGCTGTGTAGGTTATGTACGTTACTTGAGTCACTGTGTATGTCCTGAACGTTACTCGAGTCACTGTTTAGGTTATGCGTTACTTGAGTCACCGTGTAGGTTATGTACGTTACTTGAGTCACTGTGTAGGGTATGTACGTTACTCAAGTCACTGTGTAGGTGATACACGTTACTTGAGTCACTGTGTAGGTTTTGTACGTTACTTGAGTCACTGTGCAGCTTATGTACGTTACTTTGGTCACTGTGTAGGTTATGTGCGTTACTTGAGTGATTGTGTAGGATATGTACGTTACTTGCGTCACTTTGTAGCTTAGGTACGTTAATTGGTCACTGTGGAGGTTATGTACGTTACTTGAGTCACTGTGTAGGTCATGTACGTTACTTGAGTCACTGTGTAGGTTATGTACGTCATTTGAGTCACTGTGTATGTTATGTACGTTACTTGAGTCACTATGTAGGTTATATACGTTACTTGAGTCACTGTGTATGTTATGTACGTAACTTGAGTCACTGTGTAGGTTATGCGTTACTTGAGTCACTGTGTAGCTTATGTACGTTACTTGAGTCACTGTGTAGCTTATGCGTTACTTGAGTCACTGTGTAGCTAGTGCACGTTACTTGGGTCACTATGTAGGTTATGCGTTATTTGAGTAACTGTGTAGGTTATGTACGTTACTTGAGTCACTGTGTAGCTTATGTACGTTACTTGAGTCACTGTGTAGGTCATGCACGTTACTTGAGTCACTGTGTAGGTTATGTACATTACTTGAGTCACTCTGTAGGTTATGTACGTTACTAGAGTCACTGTGTAGGTTATGTACGTTACCTGAGTCACTGTGTTGGTTATGTACGTTACTTGAGTCACTGTGTAGATTATGTACGTTACTTGAGTCACTGTGTAGGTTATGCGTTACTTGAGTCAATGTGTAGGTTATGTACGTTACTTGAGTCACTGTGTAGGTATGCATTACTTGAGTCACTGTGTAGGTCATGCGTTACTTGAGTCAATGTGTAGGTTATGTACGTTACTTGAGTCACTGTGTAGGTCATGCATTACTTGAGTCAATGTTAGGTTATGCGTTACTTGAGTCACTGTGTAGGTTATGCGTTACTTGAGTCACTGTGTAGGTTATGCGTTACTTGAGTCACTGTGTAGGTTATGTACTTACTGAGTCATGTGTAGGTTATGTACGTTACTGAGTCACTGTGTAGGTTATGCGTTACTGGTCACTGTGTAGGTTATGTACGTTACTTGAGTCACTGTGTAGCTATCGTTACTTGAGTCACTGTGTTGGTTATGTACGTTACTTGGTTTGTGGTTTGGTTGTGTGGTTTGTGTTTTGGTTGTGTGTTGTGTTTGGTTGTGTTTGTTTTGGTTGGTGTTATGCTTACTGAGTCATTGTGGTTATGTACGTTACTGAGTCACTGTGTAGGTTATGTACGTTACCTGAGTCACTGTGTTGGTTATGTACGTTACTTGAGTCACTGTGGTGGTTATGTACGTTACTTGAGTCACTATGTTGGTTATGTACGTTACTTGAGTCACTGTGTTGGTTATGTACGTTACCTGAGTCACCGTGTATCTAGTGTACGTTACTTGGGTCACTGTGTAGGTTATGTAATTTACTTGAGTCACTGTGTAGGTCATGTACGTTACTCGAGTCACTGTTTAGCTTATGTACGTTACTTGAGTCACTAAGGTTATGCGTTACTTGAGTCGCTGTGTATGTCATGAACGTTACTCGAGTCACTGTGTAGGTTATGCGTTACTTGAGTCACTGTGTAGGTCATGTACGTTACTTGAGTCACTGTTTAGGTGATGTACGTTATTTGAGTCACTGTGTAGGTTATGTACGTTACTTGAGTCACTGTGTAGGTTATGTACGTTACTTGAGTCAATGTGTAGGTTATGTACGTCACTTCACTGTGCACGTTCTATACGTTACTTACTTCACTGTGCACGTTCTGTACGTTACTTACTTCACTGTGCATGTTCTATATGTTATTTATGTAACTGTGCACGTTCTGTACGTTACTTACGTCACTGTACACGTTCGATATGTTACCTACTCCACTGTGCACGTTCTATGCGTTATTTACTACATTGTCCACGTTCTATACGTTACGTTACTTCACTGTGCACGTTCTATACGTTACTTACGTCACTGTACAGGTTCTATACGTTACTTACGTCACTGTACATGTTCTATACGTTACTTATTTCACTGTGCACGTTCTATACGTTACTTACGTCACTGTACAGGTTCTATACGTTACTTACGTCACTGTACAGGTTCTATGCGTTACTTTCTTCACTTTGCACGTTCTATACGTTACTTACTTTACTTCACTGTGCACGTTCTATACGTTACTTACTTCACTTTGCACGTTCTACACGTTACTTACGTCACTGTACAGCTTCTATACGTTACTTACGTCACTGTACATGTTCTATACGTTACTTATTTCACTGTGCACGTTCTATACGTTACCTACGTCACTGTACAGGTTCTATACGTTACTAACGTCACTGTACATGTTCTATACGTTACTTACGTCACTGTACAGGTTCTATGCGTTACTTACTTCACTTTGCACGTTCTATACGTTACTTACTTTACTTCACTGTGCACGTTCTATACGTTACTTACTTCACTTTGCACGTTACTTACTTCACTGTACAGCTTCTATACGTTACTCACTTTACTTCACTGTGCACGTTCTATACGTTACTTACTTCACTTTCACGTTCTATACGTTACTTACTTTACTTCACTGTGCACGTTCTATACGTTACTTACTTCACTGTGCACATTATATACATTACTTACTTCACTGTACAAGTTCTATACATTACTTACTTCACTGTGCTCGTTCTACACGTTACTTACTTCACTGTGCTCGTTCTACACGTTACTTACTTCACTATGCACATTCTATACGTTACTTACTTAACTATACAGGTTATATACGTTACTTACGTCACTGTACAGGTTCTATACGGAGGGTCGGGGGATGGAAATAGATTCAACATCTTCCCAATATCATACAGATAGATGAATATATAGAGTGGAGGCCCGAACTGAGGACAAGCGTACTGGAAATCTTCAACCTCACTGATATAATGTTGCAGTAGTTCAGCTGTACTTGTATTTAAACCTGTAAAGAAAGAAAACCCATATACTATTTTTTCAACCCTAAAACTCAGTACACATGTTTAGGTTATTCAGTGTAAGTAAAGTACGAATCGAAATCTTTTGTTGCTAGCGTTTACATGTTTAAAGTTCATATATTATCCCACGCACATACATGAACCATGACTCTTGTTGAACATAAACAGACCATGCGTGGATAATTACTTTAATATATATAAAATAGCCGCAATCATTTGTTTATATAAATATGTTATGTCAACAATTGTCGTATACGACGTTTGTTTATTAATTGGAATACTTGATGTGGAAAATATCTGGTCATCTGATGATGGCAAGGTAGCCAATGAATCTCTGTCATATGTATCTACGGAGGGCATTGGGCCAGGACGATGTATTCGATAATCTAGCAATGGTGTTTCCTCAAGGCGTGCACGTCGCGGCCGAGGCCCATTTCGCAGAAGCAAAATGAGGTTCCGGGATGTTTGGGTGCCGACCTTGCGACAATGGACACACGCTCCAGCATCGAGAATTTGTACTACATAAGTGGCGGAGGTATGCACAGACCCTGTCTGACGGAGGTATGGAAAGACACAGAATGACGGAGGTATGGACATACCCTGAGTGGAGGAGGTATGGACAGACCCTGAGTTGTGGAGGTATGGATAGACCCTGAGTGGAGGAGCTATGGACAGACCCTGAGTGGAGGAGGTATGGACAGACCCTGAGTGGAGGAGGTATGGACAAACCATAAGTGGAGGAGGTATGGACAGACCCTGAGTGACGGAGGTAAGGATAGACGCTGAGTGTAGGAGATATGGACTGACCCTGAGTGACGGAGGTCTGGAAATACCCTGAGTGGAGGAGGTATGGACATACCCTGAGTGGAGGAGGTATGGACATACCCTGAGTGGAGGAGGTATGGACACACCCTGAGTGACGGAGGTATGGACACACCCTGAGTGGAGGAGGTATGGACACACCCTGAGTGACGGAGGTATGGACAGAGCCTGAGAGAAGGAGGTATGGACACACTCTGAGTGGAGCAGGAATGGACAGACCCTGATTGGAGGAGGTATGGAAAGAGCATGAGTGGAGGAAGTATGGAAAGACCCTGAGTGGAGGAGGTATGGACACACCTTGAGTGGAGGAGGTATGGACAGATCCTGAGTGACGGAGGTATGGATATACACTGAGCGGAGGAGCTATGGACAGACGATGAGTGACGGAGGTATGGACATACCCTGAGTGGAGGAGGTATGGACAGACCCTGAGTGGAGGAGGAATGGACAGATCCTGAGTGAAGGAGGTATGGACAGACCTGAGTGGAGGAGGTATGGACATACCCTGAGTGGAGGAGGTATGGACATACCCTGAGTGGAGGAGGTATGGACATACCCTGAGTGGAGGAGCTATGGACAGAACCTGAGTGACGGAGGTATGGACATACCCTGAATGACGGAGGTATGGACAGCTCCTGAGTGGAGGAGGTATGGACAGATCCTGAGTGACGGAGGTATGGACATACCCTGAGTGACGGAGGTATGGACAGGTCCTGAGTGGAGGAGGTTTGGACATACCCTGAGTGAAGGAGGTATGGAAATACCCTGAGTGACGGAGGTATGGACGACAGACCCTGAGTGGAGGAGGTATGGACAGACCCTGAGTGGAGGAGGTATGGACATATCCTGAGTGGAGGAGGTATGGAAATACCCTGAGTGACGGAGGTATGGACAGACCCTGAGTGGAGGAGGTATGGACATACCCTGAGTGGAGGAGGTATGGACATATCCGGAGTGGAGGAGGTTTGGACAGACCCTGAGTGGAGGAGGTATGGAAATACCCTGAATGACGGAGGTATGGACAGACACTGAGTGGAGGAGCTATGGACATAGCCTGAGTGGAGGAGGTATGGACAAACCCTGAGTGGAGGAGGTATGGACAGACCCTGAGTGGAGGAGGTATGGACATACCCTGAGTGATGGAGGTATGGACAGACCCTGAGTGGAGGAGCTATCGACAGACCCTGGGTGGAGGAGGTATGGACAGACCCTGAGTGGAGGAGGTTTGGACATACCCTGTGTTGAGGATATATGGAGAGACCCTGAGTGGAGGAGGTATGGACAGGTCCTGAGTGGAGGAGGTTTGGACAGACCCTGAGTGAAGGAGGTATGGAAATACCCTGAGTGACGGAGGTATGGACGACATACCCTGAGTGGAGGAGCTATGGATATACCATGAGTGGAGGAGGTATGGACAGACCCTGAGTGGAGGAGGTATGGACAGACACTGAGTGAAGAAGGTATGGACAGACCCTGAGTGGAGGAGGTATGGACAGATCCTGAGTGGAGAAGGTATGGACAGACCATGAGTGGAGGAGGAATGGACTGATCCTGAGTGGAGGAGGTATGGACAGACCTGAGTGGAGGAGGTATGGAAATACCCTGAGTGACTGAGGTGTGGACATACCCTGAGTGGCTGAGGTATGGACATACCCTGCGTGACGGAGGTATGGACATACCCTGAGTGGCTGAGGTATGGACATACCCTGCGTGACGGAGGTATGGACATACCCTGAGTGGAGGAGTTATTGACATACCCTGAGTGGAGGAGGTATGGACATACCCTGAGTGGAGGAGCTATGGAAAGACCCTGAGTGACGGAAGTATGGACATACCCGGAGTGGAGGAGGTATGGACATACCCTGAGTGGAGTAGGTATGGACATATCCTGAGTGGAGGTGGTATGGACATACTCTGAGAGACGGATGTATGGACAGACATTGAGTGGAGGAGGTATGGACATACCCTGAGTGGAGGAGGTATGGACAGACCCTGAGTGGAGGAGGTATGGACAGTCCCTGAGTGGAGGAGGTATGGACAGACCCTGAGTGGAGGAGGTATGGAAATACCCTGAGTGATGGAGGTATGGACAGACCCTGAGTGGAGGAGGTATGGACATCTCCTGAGTGGAGGAGGTATGGACAGACCCTGAGTGACGGAGGTATGGACATACCTTGAGTGACGGAGGTATGGACAGGTCCTGAGTGTAGGAGGTATGGACAGACCCTGGGTGGAGGAGGTATGGAATTACCATGAGTGACGGAGGTATGGACAGACCCTGTGTTGAGGATGTATGGAGAGACCCTGAGTGGAGGAGTTATGGACAGATCCTGAGTGGAGGAGGTTTGGACAGACCCTGAGTGGAGGAGGTATGGAAGTACCCTGAGTGGAGGAGGTATGGACAGACCCTGAGTGGAGAAGGTATGGACAGACCATGAGTGGAGGAGGAATGGACATATCCTGAGTGGAGGAGGTATGGACAGACCTGAGTGGAGGAGGTATGGAAATACCCTGAGTGACTGAGGTGTGGACATACCCTGAGTGGCTGAGGTATTGACATACCCTGCGTGACGGAGGTATGGACATACCCTGATTGGAGGAGGTATGGAAAAACCCTGAGTGGAGGAGGTATGGAAATACCATGAGTTGAGGAGGTATGGACATACCCTGAGTGACGGATGTATGGACAGACATTGAGTGGAGGAGGTATGGACATACCCTGAGTGGAGGAGGTATGGACAGACCCTGAGTGGAGGAGGTATGGACAGACCCTGAGTGGAGGAGGTATGGACAGACCCTGAGTGGAGGAGGTATGGAAATACCCTGAGTGATGGAGGTATGGATAGACCCTGAGTGGAGGAGGTATGGACATCTCCTGAGTGGAGGAGGTATGGACATACCCTGAGTGGCGGAGGTATGGACATGTCCTGAGAGTAGGAGATATGGACATACCCTGGGTGGAGGAGGTATGGAATTACCCTGAGTGACGGAGGTATGGACAGACCCTGTGTTGAGGAGGTTTGGACAGACCCTGAGTGGAGGAGGTATGGAAATACCCTGAGTGACGGAGGTATGGACAGACCCTGAGTGGAGGAGCTATGGACATACCCTGAGTGGAGGAGGTATGGACAGACCCTGAGTGGAGGAGGTATGGACAGACCATGAGTGGAGGAGGTATGGACAGATCCTGAGTGGAGGAGGTATGGACAGACCTGAGTGGAGGAGGTATGGAAATACCCTGAGTGACTGAGGTGTGGACATACCCTGAGTGGCTGAGGTATAGACATACCCTGGTGACGGGGTATGGACATACCCTGATTGGAGGAGGTATGGAAAAACCCTGAGTGGAGGAGGTATGGAAATACCCTGAGTTGAGGAGGTATGGACATACCCTGAGTGGAGGAGGTATGGACAGACCCTGAGTGGAGGAGGTATGGACATACCCTGAGTGGAGGAGGTATGGACATACCCTGAGTGACGGATGTATGGACAAACCCTGAGTGGAGGAGGTAAGGAAATACCTTGAGTGGAGGAGGTATGGACATACCCTGAGTGGAGGAGGTATGGACAGACCCTGAGTGGAGGAGGTATGGACATACCCTGAGTGGCGGAGGTATGGACATGTCCTGAGTGTAGGAGGTATGGACAGACCCTGAGTGGAGGAGGTATGGAATTACCCTGAGTGAGGGAGGTATGGACAGACCCTGGTGAGGAGTATGGAAGACCCTGAGTGGAGGAGTTATGGACAGATCCTGAGTGGAGGAGGTATGGACAGACCCTGAGTGGAGGAGGTATGGACATACCCTGAGTGACGGAGGTATGGACAGACCCTGAGTGGAGGAGGTATGGACATACCCTGAGTGGAGGAGGTATGGACATACCCTGAGTGGAGGAGGTATGGACAGACCCTGAGTGGAGGAGGTATGGACAGACCCTGAGTGGAGGAGGTATGGACAGACCTGAGTGGAGGAGGTATGGACATACCCTGAGTGACTGAGGTATGGACATACCCTGAGTGGCTGAGGTATGGACATACCCTGAGTGACGGAGGTATGGACATACCCTGAGTGGAGGAGGTATGGACATACCCTGAGTGGAGGAGGTATGGACATACCCTGAGTGGAGGAGGTATGGACATACCCTGAGTGGAGGAGGTATGGACATACCCTGAGTGGAGGAGGTATGGACATACCCTGAGTGGAGGAGGTATGGACATACCCTGAGTGGCTGAGGTATGGACATACCCTGAGTGGAGGAGGTATGGACAGACCCTGAGTGGAGGAGGTATGGAAATACCCTGAGTGGAGGAGGTATGGACATACCCTGAGTGGCTGAGGTATGGACATACCCTGAGTGGCTGAGGTATGGACATACCCTGAGTGGAGGAGGTATGGACAGACCCTGAGTGGAGGAGGTATGGACATACCCTGAGTGGAGGAGGTATGGACATACCCTGAGTGGAGGAGGTATGGACATACCCTGAGTGGAGGAGGTATGGACATACCCTGAGTGGAGGAGGTATGGACATACCCTGAGTGGCGGAGGTATGGACATACCCTGAGTGGAGGAGGTATGGACATACCCTGAGTGGAGGAGGTATGGACAGACCCTGAGTGGAGGAGGTATGGACAGACCCTGAGTGGCTGAGGTATGGACATACCCTGAGTGGAGGAGGTATGGACATACCCTGAGTGGAGGAGGTATGGACATACCCTGAGTGGAGGAGGTATGGACATACCCTGAGTGGCGGAGGTATGGACATCTGAGTGGAGGAGGTATGGACAGACCCTGTGGAGGAGGTATGGAATACCCTGAGTGAGGAGGTATGGACATACCCTGAGTGGCTGAGGTATGGACATACCCTGAGTGGAGGAGGTATGGACAGACCCTGAGTGGAGGAGGTATGGACAGACCCTGAGTGGAGGAGGTATGGACAGACCCTGAGTGGAGGAGGTATGGACAGACCCTGAGTGGAGGAAGTATGGACATATCCTGAGTGGAAGAATTATGGACAGACCCTAAGTGGAGGAGGTATGGACATACCCTGAGTGGATGAGGTATGGACAGACCCTGAGTGGCTGCGGTATGGACATACCCTGAGTGGCTGAGGTATGGACAGACCCTGAGTGGAGGAGGTATGGACAGACTCTGAGTGGAGGAGGTATGGACAGACCCTGAGTGATGGAGGTAAGGACAGACCCTGAGTGGAGGAAGTATGGACATATCCTGAGTGGAAGAATTATGGACAGACCCTAAGTGGAGGAGGTATGGACATACCCTGAGTGGATGAGGTATGGACAGACCCTGAGTGGCTGCGGTATGGACATACCCTGAGTGGCTGAGGTATGGACAGACCCTGAGTGGAGGAGGTATGGACAGACTCTGAGTGGAGGAGGTATGGACATACTCTGAGTGGCTGAGGTATGGACAGACCCTGAGTGCCTGAGGTATGGACATACCCTGAGTGGAGGAGGTATGGACATACCCTGAGTGCCTGAGGTATGGACATACCCTGAGTGGAGGAGGTATGGACATACCCTGAGTGGAGGAGGTATGGACATACCCTGAGTGGAGGAGGTATGGACATACCCTGAGTGGAGGAGGTATGGACATACCCTGAGTGGAGGAGGTATGGACATACCCTGAGTGGAGGAGGTATGGACATACCCTGAGTGGAGGAGGTATGGACATACCCTGAGTGGAGGAGGTATGGACATACCCTGAGTGGAGGAGGTATGGACATACCCTGAGTGGAGGAGGTATGGACATACCCTGAGTGCCTGAGGTATGGACATACCCTGAGTGGAGGAGGTATGGACATACCCTGAGTGGAGGAGGTATGGACATACCCTGAGTGGAGGAGGTATGGACATACCCTGAGTGGCTGAGGTATGGACATACCCTGAGTGGAGGAGGTATGGACATACCC